>JAEIFJ010001513.1:0-14062 GCA_018903435.1 Leucophenga varia | reverse complement strand
TTCTTTCTTGTTTTTTATACCCGTCACACACAGTGTGGAGGGTATTATCATTTTGTCAGAAAGTTTGTAACGCATTAAAGGAGACATCGTAGACCCTATAAAGTATATATATTCTTGATCAGCACGACGAGACGAGTCGATCTAGCCATGTCGACTGTCTGTGTATGCGTTTCATTCGCTCAGTTTTAAAGATATTGACCCTGAAACTCGGAACTTAAGCTTTTCTCCAAGTCTAAGCGTTCAAGTGTTAAAATCAAAGTGCCACGCCCATTTTAAGGGGTAGCCCCCCATATAAACTTACCGTTCTTTTTCGGATTTTTTGTATGAAAATAGCAATTATTTATGAAGAAGTCACTCCAAGTTGGGTCCAAAGACTTCTAATGTCATCCAAATAACCCAAACTGCCACGCCCATTTTTAGATTTAGCCCCCAAACAAACTTACAGCCCATTTTCGAATTTTATGAAAAATAGCTATTATCTATGAATGTAGTCACTCCAAGTTGGGTAAAAAATACTTCTAATCTCATCCAATATCAAAAGCAAGGTGCCACGCCCATTTTTAACTATAGCCCCCATACAAATTTAACGCCCGTTTTCGAATTTTATATGAAAATAGGTATTATTTATGAGAATATTCACTCAAATTTGGGTAAAAACACTTCTAATGACATCCAATAACAAAACCAAGGTGCCATAGTCCCCATACAAACTTATCGATTATTTTCGAACAAATGTATGAAAAGGTAATTATTTTCCAATATATATTTATAAATGTATATAAGCCACTGATGATCACACTAAACTATTCAAAGATTCGTGTGACGGGTATTTAAGCTTCGGTTCCACCGAAGTTAAAGTTTTTTCTTGTTATACCCGTTACACTTAGAACGGGTATAGGTATATTCAGTTTGTCCAAAAGTTTGTAACGCATTGGAAGGAGGCATCGGAGACCCCATAAAGTATATGTATATACTATTGATCAGCTCGATGAGACGAATCGATCTAGCCATGTCCGTCTGTCTGTCTGTCCGTCTGTCCTTCTGTCCGTCTGTTTGTTGCTATGCGATTTATTCGATGAAGATATAAAGATATTGGGCTGAAATTTTAATCTTAAGCTTTTCTCGGCAACGACTAGGTTAAGTTCGAAAATGAGAGTGCCACGCCCATTTTTAGGTATAGCCCCATACAAACTTATCGATTTTTTCGATTTTTTCTATAAAAATAGTAATTATTTATGAATGTACTCGCTACCAATCGGGTAAAAACATTTCTTTTTTCATCCAGGGTCAAAACCAAGACGCCACGCCCATGTTAACGGGTATTTCAGCTTCGGTTCCACCGAAGTTAACGTTTTTCCTTGTTTTTAAATAATTTTATCTTTTTATCGATTCTATAAGTTTTCAACACAGTTTATAAATCACTATTTATTTTATATATATTTTTTTTTAATTTTATTTTTCAAATTACCTTCTCAACTCAACGCAACGCACGATTTGTTTTAATCAATTTTCTGTTTTTTTTTTTTTTTTTTTTGTCTATAATTTTTTGGGTAAATAAAATGTGAGATATGCGCAACTATTTGTTTTCTTTTTTTATGAGCAGCTAAATGTAATTAATTAAAACCTCATAAAAATCGAGCTAAATGAGTTATTTAAATAAGTACACAAAAAAAAAAAAAAAAAAAAAACAAGCAAATAGTCCAAATAGTTAATTGAATAGTTTAAAATTTATGCATATTTAGTAATTAATATCGAATTTAGTATTCGATTGAAAATAGGATTCACGTGGTTTTGCTATTTCCGTCTTGCTATCTCTTTCACTCCAAATGCTACACTCATTTACTCAAATGCAAATGATTTGAGTGAATGGAATCATTCGTTAAACTGTTTCACTCGTTCACTCATGCCAGTATCTCTTTTCTGTTTATATATGAGTGCTTTATTTCGTGTTTAACTTATTTGCGTCTATGTGTGATATCTCCAACAGATTTTTTTTTTTTTTATAGAAGTGAAGGTGCCATAAAATCGGTGAAGAGTTTTTCCATCACGTGCTCATAAAAATGATTTGAAAATATTCAACTCTAATGAAATTCATAATTTGACTTAGGATTAGTTTTAGTGTACCTTTTTATGACTGAATTAATTTATTATACCCAGCACATAAAAAAAAATATGTCAACAAGATAAAACTTTATAAACAACGAAGATCTCATTAAATTGGCTGAGGTTGTTCGTATACAAGTCGGTCGTAGAAACTGATTCTAGATTTTCTAGATCAATTTCAACGCTGTGCAGTGTATAAAACTCTTTGGTAATTCACTTTTATTTGGTTTTTTTATTTTTGATTACACTGTTTTCGTCATAGTTTGTATTTGTACTTGTACACCCTCTAATAAAAAAGCGCTAAAAAATGAAAACGATTCTCGTAGTTTTGTGTTATTAATTCATTTGCGGCGTGTTAATGAAAACGAACAACACAAAAATTTCTTATAAAATGCTGGTTGCTGACGCTCGTGGCATAATATTGAAAGCGAGGTTTTTAAAATGTGGCAAGTTACTTGCATCGAAAGATTCAATTGTAGTTTTGAGTTACTCAGAAAATGAAATCAATTACGTTATCACGCACACTCCACAGCTACTGCACTGAAAATGTATCGCAGTATCATATAGTATCGCAGATACACTACAGTGTAGCTATTAACATTGACAAAAACTTCAGGGGTCCTACTAAATTGGCACTCAGTGCAGTTCATTCTTAATATACAGTTTAAAAAACTGTGGACTGACGGCGTCCATTGAAAAACAGATTAAAATTACTTGCCTCATTTAGTGGCCAAAGTTGCTGCGAATCACCACGGTTAAGCAGTGTGATGGTCTGGAGCGCCTGGAGTGTCTCTGTGCTACCGGGACAATGAGGACCTGTCTCACTGCTGCTATGGAAGCGATCATTGGTCAACCGCCTCTACACATCTTCACGATGTCATTAGTCGCTATGGAAACCCCTTAGAATCCAAGCGCTGAACAGTGATGTACTTCTTGACTTTGGTCATTTGAACATCCTGAAACTCATTCCTGGCATCGAGATCTGCAAGATAACAGATTATATGACCACGGTTTTCGCTTTCGGTCAGATTGGACGAGTGGTGCCCTTAGTTTCGAACCATCAACTATTAAGTGGTTTACTGATGGTTCGCTTTCGAATCGGTGCTGGTATTTATGGTCCAAACACCAGGATCTCTGTTGCAATGGGTGTTTGGACCACGGTCTTCCAATTTGAGATCTTTGCCATCGAAGTCTGCACCCTAGGGGGCTAACATCACAATCTTCTCTGATAGCCAAGCTGCTATTAAAGCAACTCCTTTCTCAGGGTCAGATTCTCAGCAGATATCACTATCTGCTGGTTCCCTGGACACAGGGGTATTGACGGCAACGAAGCCGCTGACGAACTCGCCAGATTTGGCTCCTTCTCGCCCTTTATTGGCCCGGAGCCTTTCTGCGGTCTCAGCTGGGCTTCAGCCTTACGCACACGTAGGTTCGATAGGTTCTCCGCATAATCTCTTCGACAATACTGGGTTCAATACCCGGGCCTACGGCCTATCTGCCCTAAAAATATTGTACATCTCAGTCGTCATGACCTCAGGTTGCTAACTGGCTACCTCACCGGTCATAACAAATTGAGATATCATCTTAACAAAATAGGCCTGTCCCCAGAGTCAGAGTGTAGACTCTGCTTGGAGGATGATGGAACTAGTATATACTTTCTCTGTGAATGTCCAGGATTTGGCCCGCTTCAGATTCCCTCTGTTTAATTGCTCTTTCATTACTACCGATCAAATTAGGGTAGGCCCGTCTAGGGATACTCTTCTGCTTATTAAAGAGGCGGAGAGGATTCCATTTATAACCATTTATAATTGCCGGGCTTGGATACAATAGACTCCCCTAGAGTCGCAGTACCCTTTCAAGCTCCATTTATAGGAGGGGCCTACCATGCTCCCACTTTACTCTGTTTAACGATAAAAACGTTTGGTGTCTAACTTGAGTCTCCACTTTCGCTTCGACCACTTGCTTGTCTTGCGGCTTCGGCCCAATTACATCGTCAGGCTTTTATGGTTATGGTTATAGTTACTTAAAGCTCATAATATTTCCAAATAGTTTAGAACACTAAAATCGAATGAAAGACCAGGTGCTTCACGATATAGCTCTGGTTGCTCTTTCTTCTTTCAGTGAATAAAAACTCCAAAGCATTGGGTCAAACTTCAGCTCCCTAAAATAAGCAGTTCTAGTCATACTTAACTCAATAAAATTAAATGTAGGGTATATTTTTTTATAATCAACATTAACATTATAATCATCAAAAATCAACAAACGTTTAGTTGGCGTGTGCGTGTCTGCGTTGATTCTGCCTGAGTATCTAAGGACAGCTGTCCACAAGTATCTAAATATTTTTCTATTCAAATGCATAAAATTCAAAGTACAACGTTCATGATAATCATTGAAGCGTACAACAGACAACTAATCAAACATAAAAGCATGCATGTACATATAGTATATGTAAATGTATGTGTGTATGTATCTATGTACCCCAAACCCCATGTTAGGTCCACTAAGCACACATCTTTGGCTATTCACTATAAAAAAACAGCACAAATTTATACGTTAATTTGTACAATAGAAAATAAAAGATTTCGTATGAACATGTTAGATTTTACGCTACAAATTCAACGCTAAAATGTAGATCAGATACATACGTACAACGTAGAACTAAAAAAGAAAGGAACAATAGGGGAGGGAGTAATGAAAAACAAAACTAAACAGATACAAAATTACAGCAGTACGATAATTTTTCTCTAATGTCAAGATGTCGTCACTAGATGTCGTCGACGACGCGTCGTCGTTGAGAATGGCTAGACCTAGACTATATTTGCCGTGTAACTTTATATAGATCTATTAGTTGTCGTTGCTATTAAGGTCGCTAAGGTAGATGAATGCTATAATTTAACTGGAGTCTCTAAAATGCGGCGTAGATTATTTCAAAGTTTTTTCGTTGGAAAAACAACGCACTGGTACACACATTAATGAACAGAAGATATGAAATCAGATAAAGAATAAATAACCGATTGAACATTGAACTGACCAATGGTGACTGACCGACTTTTTGGAATAATTCGATAGCTTTGAAGTTCTATTATCGGAGCTGTTAATAATTGCGTCGAAGAGCGTTGTTGAGAAAACGTTGAAAAAAATGATTGCAACGAATTTTTTATACGCTTTCACGGAGCATAGTAAGAACTTCAAGATAGTAATGGTGATGAAAAAGTTTGACCTTCAGGAACCCAATTGAGATACACAACTCCATGAATTAAAAAAAAAGAATGAATCTTTGCTTTGAATTTAGATTTTTCATTTCATTTAGGCTTTCCGAAAAGTTTATAACTTTTTCTGAAAAATAGGTCTAAAAAAATGAAAAATATCTAATTTTTGAGCGATATTGCAAACATACTATTTTAACATGACAAACAACTTTCAATCATCTCGACAAATTTTTTAAAAAATTAAACTTTTCTAAAATTTTTTCTAAAAAAAAAAAAATTTAAATTTCTAAGAAAATTTGTTACATTTTCGAAATAAGTGATTTACTTTTTAAATAAATTTTTAAAAGCTTATAATAAGAGATTCAGAAACTAAATTGTAAGTGTTTGATAATTATAAAAAGTTTATTTGAAAAGTTAATCACTAATTTCGAAAATGGGAAACCTGGCTGAAAAAGTAATTTTGAGAAATTTGTTTTTAGAAATAGTATAAATTGGTCCATGATTCAATTACAAAAGGTAGTGGCAATAGCATTTTTCTTCCAGTTTTGGTTCCAACGGCAGTCGTGCTGCGTTTGTCAAAGTGAAAAAGGAACCACACCAGTGAAACACAAAAAAATTCTATATTCTTTACACTTGCAAAACTAAATACGAAACTAAATAAATAAAGAAAATCTTCCACCTCTTTCGTGCTTATATGTTTTATATTCGTCCACTTGCTACTACCTTTAGTAATTGTATCAAAACTTGGTCTTTATTTTTGTCGGATTTCTCCATAAATAATATATATTTATCCGTTTTATTAGTAATTGTGCAAAATTTAAGGAGTTTCATACCATAGATGTAATTTTCGAAAAGGGGTAAAAATTAAAAAAACATTTTTAAAAAAAATAATTTAAGAAAAAAAATAATAAAAATAATAAAATTGGAGTTTGCCTTGGAAATACTCACAGATAGGATCTGAACTGTTATATTATTTATATCTTGTTCGAAAGGTCTAAATTTCTTCCCTTTTCTAAAACATGTTAAAAAATAAAATCGATTCGAAGATATTCCCCCCATAAGTGAAAAAGTATTTAAAAAAAATAGTTTTTAAAAACCAGTCCACATTGTCAGGTGTTCTACAAATTTCAAATATGCAGTTTTGTTTTACTCGAAAAAATACAATCCCTTCTATAAGAGCTTCCAGCTATTTGAACTTTTTCTTAGCAATTAAATTTGAAAGCTGAAAATTTGTCTTTACAGTTAGGATTTCAATCAAACCCAATCAAAACCAAGCTTGTGATTGTTTGAAGCTCACTGTGCACAGAGGAATAATAATTTGGATAATCCGACTATATATCTATAAATATAAAATAGTAAAAATGTTTCTATATCCGCTGTATACGTTGAAACCGAATCTAACCGATGAGCCCCAAACCAGTTACATTTGAATGTAAACAATGCAAGTAAGTTGAAATTCCACCAAAACAAAGCGTAATGCATTTTCGGTTTATTTAAGAAGTCGATTTTCTAATTTACTCAAATACAAAATTGTTTTGCTTTTAACATAAACAAAAATACATAAATAAAAACAAGCCGATTTCAGCTTTCCCAATATATTTTGGTTAAGATAAAAATTTCGTATTTTTTAGTATGTTTTAAGTTAGCCCTAGCCCATTTTGGTTGCGCTGCAAACAAAAAAAAAAATAAGGAAAAACGTTAACTTCGGTGGAACCGAAGCTTAAATACCCGTCACACGAATCTTTGAATAGTTTATGTGTGATTATCAGTGGCTTATATACATTTATAAATATATATTCGAAAATAATTACTTTTCATACATTTGTTCGAAAATAATCGATAAGTTTGTATGGGGACTATGGTTAAAAATGGGCGTTGCAGCTTGATTTGACATTAGATGACATTAGAAATATTTCTACCCAACTTGGAGTGACTACATTCATAAATAATAGCTATTTTCATAGAAAAAATCCGAAAAAACGGTAAGTTTGTATGGGGGCTATACTTTAAAATGGGCGTGTCACTTTGATTTTAGCACTTGAACTGCTTAGGACTGAGAAAAACTTAAGTTCCGAGTTTCAGGTCAATATCTTTAAAACTGAGCGAAATGAAACGCATACATACAGACAGACGGACAGACAGACAGAGAGACGGACATGGCTAGATCGACTCGTCTCGTCAAGAATATATAGACTTTATAGGGTCTAATATGTCTCCTTCAATGCGTTACAAACTTTCTGACAAAAAATGATAATACCCTCCACAAAGAAACAAAAGAACTGAAATTGCACAAAACAGCAAGATGTAAAAAGTAAAAGAGCTGAAAGAGCAGTCGAGACGCCTGTACAACGTAGGAAGCACACGCCGGGTATCTGCTAGTATATCATACATTAAATCGTTACTTAAAATTGTGTCCCTAAGACAGATTATAGCGTATTTTGTAGTCGAATACACCCGCCTTTTGCATTAGTACTTGATGTAGCAATACATTTAAAAATCGGAAGACTGACGACCGCTAGTAACTTTTTTTCGGCATTCTGACAATCAACTCTCAAGGTAATTTTTTTTGTTTTTTATACCCGCCACACATAGTGTGAAGGGTATTATCAGTTTGTCGGAAAGTTTGTAACGCATTAAAGGAGGCATCGGAGACCCCATAAAGTATATATATTATTGATCAGCTCGACGAGACGAATCGATTTAGCCATGTCCGTCTGTCTGTCCGTCTGTCCGTCCGTCTGTTGCAATGCGTTTTTCTCGGAAAGTTTTAAAGATATTGACCTGAAACTTTAAACTTAAGCTTTTTGTGTTCCTAGGCAGTTTGTATAGCAGAACCAAGGTGCCACGCCCCCTTTTAGATATAGCCCCCATACAAACTTACCATTTTTTTCGATTTTTTGTGTGAAAATAGTTATTATTTATGAATGTTTTGACTAAAAGTCGGGTAAAAACACTTTTTAATCCAATATCCATCCATCCAATATCAGAAGAAAGGTACCACGCCCATTTTTAGATATAGCCCCCATGCAAACTTACCATTTTTCTCGATTTTTTGTATGAAAATTGATATTATTTGTAAATGTATTTACTACAAATATGGGTAAAAGCACTTCTAATGACATCCAATTTCAAAAGAAAGGTGCCACGCCCATATTTTGATATGGCCCCCATACAAACCAAGCGCCCATTTTTCAGATTTTGTATGAAAATAATTCTTATTTATGGATATATTCACTCCAATCTGTGTAAAATCACTTCTACTGTTATCCTATAAATATACTACCGATATGACAAGGATCGAGCCACTATAACATAGACCCCATACAAACTCACCTTCTATTTTTTTATTTTTTCAAGAAAATGAATAAAGTTTCGTGTGGTGGGTATTTGGCCGGGCACCGAAGTTAACGTTTTTTCTTGTTTTTTTTTTTACTTTTGATAAGAATGCATGATATGTTTTTAGTTTAATTTTTATGTGTTAAAAAATATTTTAAAAAATAAATGAATGGAAAAAAAAATAATATGAAGCGCGTATAATGCACATGCGATAAAGGGGTCTGCTGATGCCTTCATTCCATTCCGACAATATTTGCGTTTCTTATTAGTTTTTTTGGTTTCTTAGGTGAATCCATTTTACTGCTGCGACACTTTAAATGCCAAAGTAAATAAAGTATTTTTCTTTTCTTAAGATATAGTTTTGAAAAAAATCGTTCTTTTTTTTTTGTTGTTTTTGTTTTTTTGACATATGACAACATGTTGGAAATGTTCTGACACAATATGCGCTGCTGTTGAACTGATCCACAAATATTTTCGTTGAAATTATTTTCAAAGAAATGTTCTAAAAATTAGTGAAAATATGTATCTGCATAAAAAGTATATAGTATCTATCTATCTAAATATCTATCTATCTGTTTTTTTTTTATTTATCCATATCTACCCACACACTAAGACATTAAGAATATTCTAATCTATTTGTCTAATGCTTCTATATATATTTGCTGTACTAAAAGATACAGATACAATGAAAATAGTTGCATTGTAGTACGTCTCTCAACTGTTGTGTGTGTGTGTGTATTTATTTCTTTTAAAGTGTGTATTGTTTTCTATGATAAATAGTTTTTTTTTTTCAGCTCTAAACTTGTACTCCTTACATTTTCTCATTAAGTAGTTCATTTAAGAAAAATCTTTGTTGGCTCATTTATAATTTATCGTGCTTGGACACGTTTCTAGTTCGCATTGGCATTTTTTTTTTTTACTTGTTAACGGATATACAAAATGTATTTTGTTTTTCGAGAATTCTTTCTGAAAAGTCTGGCGACATTTCCGTTGACATTCTACGAGTTGGTACTTTGCTTATAGTCGCATGCATTTTGTTTTGAATTTTCAGACTTTTGCTTTGCATTTGCCTCCATTTTTTTTAGTTTTTTGTGTATGTTTTCGAAAATTTAAAATTTTTTTTAGGCGACCTCTGTCAATTTGTATATTTTTCGCTTTTGCGACGCTCCGCCATCATCATTTTTAAGGGAAAAAAATGTCACATGATGACAGTTGAGATATGTCGGCGTTCGGAAAGAAAGGAAAAAAAATTATGAATATGAATTTTTGTCACGGCATGAGTAATGTTGAAAGCAGTTTTAGACATAATTATGTATTCTTATTATTATCATCTGCTAAAGTACCTATTTTATGAGTTTGTTTTTAATGCATGCGGAAGAAATTGAATAATGAAAAACGGCAAAAATGTACGCAAATAAGATGTTTTATGTTTATACCAATTTCAATGGATAAGACATTGTGCCAAAAAGAATGTATTTTAATTTGGTATAAGCAATTTAAAAAGTGTCAAATTTAGTTGAAAGTTTATAAATAAACTGCCAAATAGTTGATTAAAAACTAAGTTAAGTCGTGAATTGCTATTGAAAATAATATTTCTACTGTTGTTGGTCTAGGCCTCACGCAGTTCTGAGCAGCACCGTTAGGGCTGCTTGAGTCCACGTCTTGCGTATAAACGTGCTGTGCTGTATCTTTTTCTTCAATACAAAGTTATTGGTCAGCTCGGCTATGTCCATGTCAACGTATAGCTCCTAGAGCTCATTGAACAAGCGATGATAATTATATGAAATTGTTTGTCGATTCTGAATGTTCCAACGATTTTTATACCCGTTACACAAAGTGTAAACGGGTATATTCAATTTGTCCGAAAGTTTGCAACGCATTGAAGGAGACATCAAAGACCCCATAAAGTATATATATTATTGATCTGCTCGATGAGACGAATCGATTTAGCCATGTCCGTCTGTCTGTCTGTTGCGATGAGTGTTACTCGGAAAGTTTTATAGATATTGACCTGAAATTTTAAACTTAAGCTTTTTGTACTCCTAGTTAGTTTGTATATCAGAACCATGGTGCCACGCCCATTTTTGATATAGCCCCATACAAATTTACCACTTTTTTTCGATTTTTTGTATAAAAAAAAGTTACTATTTATGAATGCTTTTACTACAATGTAGGGTAGAAATACTTCTAATGGCATCCAATATCAAAAGAATGTTGCCACGCCCACTTTCAGATATAGCCCCCATACAAACTTACCACTTTTTTTCGATATTTTGTATGAAAATACGTATTATTTATGAATATATTTAATCCAAATAGGGTAAGAACACTTTTTTTATGTCATCCAATGTCAAATCTAAGGCGCCACGCCCATTTTTATGTATAGCCTCCATACAAACTTCCGCCCATTTTCGAAATTTTTATTTGAAAACATTTACTATTTCTGGTGAATTCAATTAAATTTGGTAAAATCAATTGCAATGTCCACCTAAGTGAACACTTTCGATATGGTAAGGATCGGGCAAATATAACATAAAGCCTTAATACAAATTTGACCAAATTCATCGTGAAATTTAATCTAAGCCACTGGTGAACATATAAACTATTAAAAGTGTTGTGTAACGGGTATTTCAGCTTCGGTTCCACCAGAAGTTAACGTTTTTTCCTTGTTTTAATAGTCTTTCTCTCTGGCAAGACTTCATTAGTGTATGAGATACATTTTGTTTTGAGCAGGGACTAAATTTTAATCAATTTTTAGCTGTAGATTTGTTGCGAATGGTGCAGAAAGCCTTTAGTAATGAGGCTATGTCGAAAAAAAGTATTTACAACTGGTATAGCCTGTACCAAGCAGGCCGGGAACGTGTCCGTGGCGACCATCAAGCTCAACCGACGAAACTTACGCCCAAAAAAATTAAAGATTTAGTGTTGAAAAAACCATCAATTAACGATTAGACCACTTGCTAACATTGGCATATCGAAAGGCTCAGTCAATACAATATTGAAGAATGTTTTGGATCTCAAATGCGTGAAAACGCGACTGTTACCGAAATCATTGATTTTCTTTTAGAAAATTTTCGTAATTGTTTCGCCAAAAGCTCTACTCATATTGTTCCACAAACTTAGAATTCTGACTGTTCAGCAGGATCAAAAGACCTTTCCGGGGTTACTGTTGTGAGACAAACCGAAAAGGAGCTGAAGGTCATCACGATAGCAAAAATCCGTTGGCATAAGTGTATTGTGCATCAGAAGGGGAGTACTTTAAAGGCGATGAAATTGATTTTGAAGAATACATAAAGAATTTTCAAAATAAATACAATGTCACCTTATTTTTTTTGGGCATAGTTGACAAATTTTTAAATTTTCTATAGTCAAAAATTGTCCAAGTCGGGATGGAGTTATGCGAGTGGATACCTTGTGCGCCCCGCGTTACCCATTAAACGAAATCGCAGCAAGAGTCACTCAAAAAGCTGTTTTTGATTGACTTTTCAGCGTAGCATGTACTGCATCAGAGACTGCAAAAATTGTTCGAAAAAAGCCTGGTCATGTCTGAAAACACTCTTGGTATCGAAGGATGCAGAGAATAGCTTTTTGAGAGATAGATAATGTATTTTTCAATTGGACTCATAGTCTTAGACCATATTAAATTTGGTGGAGTCCCGTTTTCCTTTGATGATTCCAGTTCTTCTTCTTCCCAACTTCACTGCCAATTAGGGTGGAAATGTATTTTATGATGCTTTTTAGACATTTAAAATGTTCTTTCATCCTGTAATGAATATTATCATGTTCATTTTATTGGTCAATATGGCTTAAATTTACATCGAAAGAACGGAGTGATTTTTATACCCGTTACACAAAGTGTAAACGGGTATATTCAGTTTGTCCGAAAGTTTGCAACGCATTGAAGGAGATTTCGAGACCCCATAAAGTATATATATTCTTGATCAGCTCGACGAGACGAATCGATCTAGCCATGTCCGTCTGTCTGTCCGTCTGTCTGTCTGTTGCGATGGCTGTTACTCGGAAAGTTTCAAAGATATTGACCTGGAATTTTAAACTTAAGCTTTTTGTGCTCCTAGTTACTTTGTATACCAGAACCAAGGTGCCACGCCTATTTTTAGATATAGCCCCCAAACAAACTTACCACTTTTTTAGATTTTTTGTATGAAAATATAAATGCTTTTACTACAATGTAGGGTAAAAATACTTCTAATGACATTTAATATCAAAAGAATGTTACCACGCCCATTTTCAGATATAGGCCCCATACAAACTTACCACTTTTTTTTTTTAATGCAAATAGGGTAAGAACACTTTTATGTCATCCAATGTCAAATTTTTATGTATAGCATCACCAAAAAATCGCCCCTATTTTCGAGTTTTTATATGAAAACATTTATTATTTCTGGATGAAATCAATTAAATTTGGCAAAATCAATCCCAATGTCCACCTAAGTGAACACTTTCGATATCGGTAAGGATCGGGCAAATATAACATAAAGCCTCCATACAAATTTGACCAAATTCATCGTGAAATTTAATCAAAGCACCTGGTGAACATATAAACTATAACAAGTGTTGTGTAACGGGTATTTCAGCTTCGGTTCCACCGAAGTTAACGTTTTTTTCTTGTTTTTATTCATTTAAAAATATTTTATTTTGGTCTAAGGAGATTATGGTCTTGGCAACCAAAAAGTCGGGTGGCATCAGATTAGGAATCTCGGTGGCCAGTCAAAATCGGCATTCTTCGATATCGCAATAAATTGATTGTTAATTGAGCTGTATGGCATGTGGCGCCGTCCTATTGGAACCAGTAATCGCCCATGTCATTATCACGAACAATTGCCATCAGAAAATCCGCTATCATGGCACGATAATGCTCACCATTGACGGTTATAGTAGCTCCAACATCGTCTTCAAAAAATACGGACCGACGACCATATCCGCGAAAATACTGCACCAAACAGTAATGGTCGTAAAAGGCGCTGCTCTTCAATTAATTGAGGGTTTTCGGTGGCATAAAACCGATAATTTTGTTTATTAAAACCTCCATTTAACGAAAAATGTGTCTCGTCAGACATGATGATCTTTTTTTTTTTTTTTTTTTTTAAGAGAAAATAATTATTATATTTGCATTTTTGGCTTAAAATTTTACATCTATGCTTCTTCTTTGAGCCCCCAACTTGAGTTATACCCACCCAACCTCTTTGCGGATTGTTATTATCTGCGTCACTTCGAAGTAAATATTTTTTTTTTTTTTTAATTAATAGAACAACATATTTATAACAATATTTTTTCCAAAACAAATAATTCCTCTTCAAGGCCTCCTCACTTCCACATTAATTCTATAAAAAGTGATGATGCTCATTACACGTCAATTTACATTTGACTATAAGATAATTGCTATTTAAATGCCA
>JAEIFJ010001512.1:0-34740 GCA_018903435.1 Leucophenga varia | reverse complement strand
ATTTGGATGTGGACTCGTAGTGAGTTTTAAACTAGTTGACGAACGTCTTGCCTTGATACGCATCAAAGCTAAATTCTTCAACATTAGCTTAATATGTGTACATGCCCGACATTAGATAAAGACGATATGAAGAAAGATGAATTCAGGCATAGAACGCCTCTATGAGCTCGGCCCCAAACATGACATTTAAATTGTCATTGGCGACTTCAACGCCCAATTTGGGAAAGAGGATGTCTTTCGACCAACCATCGGAAAATTAAGCCTACATGACATCACCAATAATAGTCGTCTTTCCAGCGGGCCGTAAAATGGTCATAAGTAGCACCAGATTCCAGCACCTCGACGTCTCCAAGGCAACTTGGCGCAGTTGTGTCCCAGGCATCTGCACCCTAGTAGACCACGAGCTAATCGATGCAAAACATGCATCAAACTAAATAAATGTATGAGCAAACAGAGGTCCCTACGTCGACTCAGACGACAATCTTGCTTTGACTCAACGTGTGCACACACTTGAAGTGGAGTTTGAATCTGTGCGCAGTTTAAAAATATGGTCAGCGAGCTCGAGTTGAAAGTTGAAGCACAACAAAATGCCAGTATTGCGTGCGATCTCCGCCTACATGGCATTCCATTTGTTGAAGGAGAAAATTTAAAATCTATTTTTCACTCCATTTGCTTTGCTCTCAACTTTACACCGGTGCCAAAAATAAAAGATATATTTAGAGTTCGAGCAAACAAAAATAATCGTACAGTAGTTGATCCAATAATAATCCTAAAATTATTTAATGCCCAAGACAAAATCAATATTTTGCGGGCAACAGGCATGTATCGGCGCGAGACGAAACAAACACTTAAACTTCGATTACTTGGTCTAGACTCCGATGCTCCATTTTATATAAACGATCAGCTATCCAAGAAAAATTATGACATATTTAAGGAAGCAATGAATATGAAGAAGCACAAGAAGCTGGTTGCAGTCTTTACTCGTCGCTCTATGGTTCAAGTAAAAACTACTGAGGGCGGAGAAGTAATCTGCGTAGATAGTATGCACAAGCTGCTATCACTGAAAATTAATATTTTTGAGCACAATCCACCTCCCAATGCAACAACATCTGATGCCTTATCATCCCATGGGTCGAATAATTTATTTCGTTAAAATTTACATAGTTAGATTTTTATATGTTAGATTTAGCTATTATTTAAGTTGTTTCTACCATCTAGTTTCAATGTGTGTGTTAGGTTATCAAAATTATAAAAAAGGAAAAATGCGGGCACGTTTGATTGCTATTTTATATGCTAGAGTCAAATGATTTAACTAGTTCCAAGGCGAACAGCCATGCTATGCTAAACATTATTAGTAAGCGAAGATCTGGCTTTAAAATCTGCCACATTAATGCACAAAGCTTGACAAAAAAAATGGATGAGTTTAGATTCCTGTTTGAAAACTCGAATATTGATGTTATATGTGTATCTGAAACTTGGTTTACGTCTGATATAAGTGATAGTCTGGTGTCATGTGATGGTTATGTTGTGTATCGTTCTGATCGTGAAAGTCACGCCGGGGAGTTGCAATATATGTTAAGAAAACTTTAAGACATAAGTTTGTTTGCAAGCAAACGCAAGAAAGTGCAATTGAATATCTGATGATACAAATTTCATCAGATAATTTGACAAAAGCTCTTGTTGGCTGCATATATCGACCACACCGCAATACTAATTATACTAATCTTATTGACGTAGTATCTTCATTTTCTTTAACTTATAATGACGTTATATTGGCCGGAGACTTTAATTGCAATATCCTTAAAGAACACCACCTTTTACATAATTTAAATTCATTAGGACTCAAATCTGTAAACTTAACAATACCGACTCATTTTACTAACTCAAGCAACACCCTTATAGATTTAATTTTCGTTAATAGTTCTGATAAAATAATATTATATGACCAGGTGTCTATGCCGGCGTTTTCAAAACATGACCTAATTTTCTTGACTTATGATATTCATTTTGACCATACTGACTACTTTATAACTTATAAAGATTTTAAAAATATTGACTACGAATTGCTAGATTTAGAGTTTAATAATTGCAACTGGAACTTAATCTACCATCTTCCGTCAGTTGATTCTCAGCTAGAAGTTCTTGAAAAAAACATTTCATATCTTTACAACTCCACTGTTCCAACTAGACGCATAAAAATTAAGCCTACACAGAAACCATGGTTCAGCATGGATATTAAAAACTTAATTCTATTAAGAAACGAGGCTTACAATAAGTGGAAACGTTATAAATTAGACAATCTTTATACACGATATAAAATACTAAGATCAAAAGTTACTAACTCCATTAAGACTGCCAAAAGTGCTTATTTTGTCAACAAACTGAATAGTGCTATATCTAACAAGAAAACTTGGACTGAATTAAAGAATTTGGGCATAGGGAAGCAAAAATCGACAATTAAAGGAAATATTGACGTGAATGAGCTGAATAAAATCTTTGTTCATATACAAGTACCTGATACTCTGTGCAATAGTTACCTAAACGCTGTACCACCCAACATCTGTGATACTAGTTTTAGTTTTATATGTGTTAGTGAATGTGATGTACTTGAATCTATTTTGAAATGTAAATCTAACTCAATGGGACTTGACAATATTGATCCAAAATTCTTAAAAATAATATTACCAAAGATACTCAAACTTATTACATATATATTTAATACTGCACTCACAACTTCAACGTTTCCTGACAACTGGAAAAAGGCTAAAATTACGCCAATACCTAAAGCTAACAACGATTATCGGCCAATTTCAATTCTGTCGTATCTGTCAAAAGTCTTTGAACAGTTAATAGCCAATCAAATTAATTTGTTTTTAGAAAAACACTCTTTGCTTTCCAGCAAACAATCAGGGTTCAGGAAAAATAGAAGTTGTACTTCAGCAATCATTCAAATTTCTGAGGACATTCGAAAAAATATGGACACCAATAATGTTACTTTTCTTACACTACTTGACCACAGCAAAGCATTCGACACTGTAAACCATGAAATACTTTTAACCAAATTATATCGGTTATATAGTTTTTCGACCACAGCAACAAATTTGATATGTTCGTATCTCAGTGGAAGGCGACAATCAGTTGTTACACCATCTGATGCTTCGTCATTTTTATCAACTAAATGTGGTGTTCCTCAGGGATCGGTACTTGGGCCTCTTCTATTTAGTCTTTATGTAAATGACCTACCTAGTGTGCTTAGTGAAAGTGAAGTCCACATGTATGCCGATGATGTTCAATTGTATGTGTGTCGTCCTTTAAGTCGTATTAATGAGTGTATTCATGTATGTAATAGCGAGCTTAATGTAGTTAATGAATGGGCTAAGAGAAATGGTTTGTGTCTTAATCCCTCCAAGTCTAAATGTATAGTGATTTATAAAAAGAAATTAAACACAATATCCTTAGAGAAAATTAAAATTGAGAATTGCGAAATTGACTATGTCGAAAACGCTAATAACCTTGGATTTACATTCAACAAAAATCTAACTTGGGATGACCACATTAGCAAATCAACAGGAAAGGTGTATGGTCTGCTAAGATCATTGTGGGTTACACAATATTATATACCTCCGAAACTTAGACTCCTTGTTGCAAAAACATATTTGTTACCAACCCTTTTCTATGGTGTTGAAGTTTTTAGTAACTGTAGTGCTGAGAGCCAGCAGAGATTAAAAGTAGCATTTAATAATATAGCCAGATACGTTTATGCAATAGGTCGAAGAGAAACAATAACCCAAGCTGCAGGGCAAATTTATGGGCTTTCAATGAGATCTTGGATGGATCTAAGAACTCTAATCTATATGCATAAGGTTATACATACAAAAGAGCCCTCCTATTTGTATCAACATTTAAAGTTTGCTCAGTCCAGTAGAACGCTGAATATTGTCACTCCGAGATATCAACTAGCAAGCTCTGAAAAACAATTTTTCATATATGCTGTCCGTCTTTGGAACTACTTACCACATTATCTCAAAGCAATTAATAGTGCCACGCAATTTAAAACAAAGCTAAATTTTTATCTCCAATCCTAAATCCTAATTTTTGATTTAGCACACACATCTAGCTATAAGTAATAAACTTTATGTAAAACATTTTGTGTTGTATTTGTAATCTGATGTCTATTTTATGTATTTTTATTTATTTATTTAATTTTTTTTTTTTTTTTTTTTTTTTTTTATTGTTAATCTTAATCTTAATTTTAATTTTTATCTTAATTTAATTAATTAATTAACTATTATTACTATTATAATTTATTATTATCTTACTTTTTTTCATGTCGTGACTAGTGTATTAATTTATAAGTTTATAACTTGTAACACTAGGAAAGTCGAACCAATAAATCAAATCAATTGTGAAAGCTAGATGTTGGGTGGTTAAACTCGCAACAGACCGCCGTTGCCTTCTCAACAAGGGTCTCTCAAATGCTTAGGTAGACTACTTACGGCATCCAACTGTATAAACGTTCAGTGGAAGCATATCTCCAATTCATTAGGTATGGCGGCCAAAGATGTTTTTGGCTATGCCACACTTTGGAGGAGAGAAGAACATCGCATCGCATCGCATCGCATCGTACAATGTCGCCAGTGGCGATGAGGAATACCTTTGTTCCCCGTCCGATGATGAGCCCCCTTTGGAGTCACCTGACTATGACAAGTTCGTAGAAGCTATATCACCCTATATATATATATATATATATATATATATATATATATATAAGAGGTCTGCATGAATGGACAAAAAGGCATTCAAATAAACAATGGTCCAAATGCGTTGAGTGAATTTGAATGCGCAACCGAAGAAGTTTGAGTGATTGAGTGCGCTTACGTAAGGTGCGGCCTCACAACATTCAAACGAAAGCAAACGAATTGAAATAAATGGTTGCGTTTCGAAGGCATCCGAATGCACAGCCAACTTCTTAAATGTTGTTGCTTGTCGTGCATAAGGAAAAAGAAGAAAGAAAAGATAAGAAAGGAAACAACGAAAGTCAATGTAGTATGTTATGGTTTTTATTTAGCTTATGAATTTATATGTAATAATTTTAATATATTTAGATATTTTATTATTATTTGAATTCAGAAACATAATTTTAATTATGATGTCTGGATAGGTGGCTATTAGACAACGATTTTCTGTTATGGAATTTTTGCGTGCAAAAATGTTCGTTCCGATGACGCGCTGCTCGCTGGAATGCAGAATATTTTTCAGTTTGTTTTGCACTAAATATAATGTTTGCTTGACTAAGTTAGATGTGCATCATGTTAACTTAAAAACAAAAAAACACCTCTTACAGGCTACAAGCTTAGCAAATTCCTGTCCATTTTCGTTGTTTATTTTTAAGAAAAATTGCCACACTTCACTTCCGCTTCTCTTAAGCTGTACATTCCACTATGAATCTTCGCATCTAAATCCTCTGCAATGCTCTCCGTTACACCCACTGCGCTTTTCAAAACCAAAAAATTTCAATCAAAATAAACTAAATCTGGAAAAAATCACACAAAAAACTCTTATGGACAAGTGACGAATACGCGTTTATTAATCTAAGCACGAACAAATCAAACATACAAGCAATTAACAAAAAAACAAAGTTTATATACTTAAAAACAACAACAATAACAACAAAACAAAAACAACAAAGGGTGAATGCAAAATACATATAGTCTCGTCGGCTTCGTTTTCTCCATCCATTTCTAGCCAGTGGGGTGAGCGAGCGGTAATGAATACTACAGCAGGCTCAGCTTGAGGTAAGAGCCATCTAAAGAGCGACTCCTCTATGTGAGTTTGGTTGGTAGATTGGTTAACAACGACGTAACACAACAAAAACCCTTGAGACACACAAAAAAAAAAGTGCACCAGGTGGCTGCCACAGATGTGTTAATCCATCCGTGGATAGTTCCGCAGCAGGGGCAAGGATTCTGGAGGCCCCAATTACCGTTAGAAAAAAAAAATTAAGACCCCCGTAAACGATATAAGGATCACGATATACCGATGTGCACATGGAACGTTCGAAGCCTAAACAGGGGTGGTGCAATAGAAAAACTCATTACCACTCTTGACAACTTTAGAGCAGACATTGCTGCGATGGACTTGTCACGGTTACAAAAACTTAGCAACCTGTGACATCTACTACAGTGACAGCACATATTTGGATGTGGCTTCCTGGTTAGTAAAAACTACGCGGATTCGTCTCCAGGTTTACAGCTGTAAAGATGAGATGGAGAAAGATGAATTCTATGAGCGATTAGAAAGCCTCTACAACCGCTGCCCCAAGCATGACATCAAAAATGTCATCGGTGATTTCAACGCACAAATTGAGAGAGAAGAAATCTTTCGCCCTACCATCGGTAAATATAGCCTACATGACACCACCAACAGCAATGGAGAACGGCTAATCGAACTTGTTGCGGGCAGAAACATGATCATAAATAGTACCAGATTCCCACATTTCAATGTTCTCAAGGCAACATGACACAGTGGAGACCTAAGTATCCACACCCAAATAGATCATGTGGTGAGTGATGCTAGGCACTCTGCTAGCGTGCTTAATGTACGAGCGTACAGAGGACTCAATATCTACTCGGACCACTACCTTGTTCTAGCCAAGGTACGTACTAAACTCAGAACAGCGCACGCCAAGCGAGCTACCATACAACGAAAGCTAGATGTTGGTAGGTTAAAGTCACAGCATTCTGCCGCTGCCGTCTCAACAAGGGTCTTCCATCTACTTCGAGAGAATCCTCCGTCCTTTGACTGTATAAACGATCAGTGGAAACGTATCTCAAACTCATTAGCTACGGAAGCCAAAGAAGTTATTGGCTACACTAAACCTAGAAGGCAGACATGTTACGATGAAGAATGTCGCATTGCTACTGCAGAGAAGAATATAGCACGACAACGAACTCTGCAGGTGGGAGCAACACGAACTGTGTTTGAGCGATACAGGGAGAAACGGAGAGTGGAGAAAAATCTGATCAGACGGAAAAAAAGAAAACTGGAAAGGAGTGAAGTGAAGGAGATCAAGATGATAGGTTGCAGAAACGAGACCCGAGGATTTTACCAACAATCAAGCGTATGACCGAAGGGTATAAGCAAGGAGCTTTGGTGGATGAACAAAGATACATGGTAACACATGTCCCTACTTGTGGGCTATGACGTGAACAATACCGCCAGTGGAGATGATGAAAACGATTATGGGATTCATGTGGAGCCACCAGACTACGACAAATGCTTAAAAATAACAAAACGGCAGGAGCAGACGAATTACCCGCAGAGTTTTTTAAGACCGCTTGCAAAGATTTGATTGAATGTATGCATCAACACTTGTGCAAAATATGGTCTGGTGACCGTATGCCTGATGACTGGAACCTAATGGTCCTGTGTCCAGTTTTTAAGAAAGGAGATCCAGCAATCTGCGCAACTATCGCGGAATAAGTCTCCTTCCAATCGCTTATAAAATCATATCTGGCATATTGCGTAATAGACTGAAGCCGTACGTAAAGTTGGATAGTACCAGTGTGGTTTCAGGACGAAGAAATCGACCATTGTCCCAATATTCATACTACGAAAAATATTGGAAAAGTCCAAGGAAAAACAAATCGACACACACCTATTTATCGACATCAAAGCCGCTTTCGAGACGCCATTCAGATCAAAAGTTTTTTAAGATATAAGTTTTTTAAAGCACTGACTGAACTTTGTATCTCTGCAAAAATCGTTTGCCTTTGTATGATGAAGCTGACAAAAGCGTTGTCAGGGTCGGTAAGTATCACTCCGACCACCTTGACACCAAAAAGAGGCTTCAGACAGGGCGATAAGTTGTCATGCGACGTTTTTAACCTCCTGATAGAAGACATACTGAAACAACGCCCAAACGTTGACCCTACGGGAAATATTTTCCACAAAGGAACTATGCTGCTCGCATATGCCAACGACATAGACATAGTCTGCAAAAATTATCGTTCATTCACCGGGGGCTTCTCAGACATAGAAAAAAGTTTCGTCCAATAAGACTAACGGTGAACGAAAGCAAAGACGAACTACTTGGTATCCACCCGCAGACAATCTACACGACGCGATCGGGCTGTTGTTGGTCGATCAAGGTCACTTACATAATGAAACAATGCCCAAACGTCGACCTTAAGGGCAACATTTTCTACAAAGGAACTGTGATGTTCGCAAATGCGTAGTAGAGTTCTGACCAGAGAAACAAAAATAAAACTCTACAAGACGCTGATAATGCCTGTTCTGATGTATGGCTCAGAAGCATGGGTCATGACAGATTCGGAGAAGTCGGCGTTGGGTGTGTTTGAGGGAAGATACTTCGGAGAATCTTTGGTCCAGTTAGAGTGGTAAATGACTTCCGTATACACACGAACGATGAGCTGTGCGAGCTATATACTGACATCGACATAGTCAAGAAAATCCAATACAAAAGGCTGGGCTGGTCACCTATATCGGATGGATAGAGAAACTCCGGCAAGAAAAGTTTATAGGTAAAACATAAATCAAATCAAAGGGGCACGGCAGAGAGGTCGTCCGCCGCTGAGTTGGGAGGACCAGGTCCTGGAAGACATCCGCAGGATCGGTATCCCTAACTGGTATCATCTGGCGACAATCGGCTGTAGCGCAATTTAGATATATATTCGCTTGCGTTCCTCGAATTGAATGAAATGAATACAGAGAAACAATTTGAAAAATTCGAGTATCTTCGGCTTTGCCAAATATTTGATTTTGTTTTGCGCTTTTTTTTATTCTCACTCATTTCATTGAATGCCGTTTGGTTTGAAACAAAACATGCTTATTTCCATTTTCAATCGTTTCTCTTAATTCAATTCAATTCGAATGTATTCAGATTAGCCATGCAGATGTCCAAAAAATACATATATTATATATATATATACTAGCTGAACTACCCGGCCTTGCTCGGGTCATGTAGTAATACCTTATTTCATTTGTCTAGCTTAAGTATTTGCAAAAATAAGACAAATTTTTTTTTGGTTCACCCACCGCTCGTTTTTTCAATGGATTATACTTTTCTCAGTGTAATAACATTTATACCGAGTTTCAATTCTCTTGTTCATTTATTTGCAAAAATAAAATTAGTTTGTTTTGATCGCTTTTATGGGGCCTCGCCCATCGTCCGTTTTTTTTTCAAACATTTTTTTAACATGGATACCGAATTAAATTTCTTTCAAATACTTCTATGGGAGCCACGCCCACCGCCCATTTTTCTCAAACTACATACTTCCTTTTTGTGTAAGTTGGACCAAAAAATAGACATCTACAAAATTTAATTGAAATACGTGGAGCTGTTTCAGGAAATATTAGATGAATTAATGATATTGGAAATATTAGATGAATAAATGTTTAATTAATCAATTTAATTTAATTAATTCAATGGGGACAACGCCCGCCACTCCAGTTAGTGGTATGAAAAATAGTTTATATCCGATTCTTAGACCAACTGAATATACACACAAAATTTCATAAGAATCAGTCAACCCGTTTTCGTGGAGCATCGTTACAAACGCTATGACATGATACTTTTATATATTATAGCAGGTACCCGCGGCTTTGCTCGCGTTTTTTTTATACCCGCCACACATAGTGTGAAGGGTATAATCAGTTTGTCTGAAAGTTTGTAACGCATTAAAATATATATATTCTTGATCAGCTTGACGAGACGAATCGATTTAGCCATGCCCGTCTGTCCGTCTGTCTGTCTGTATATTTCTAGGCATCTTTTTTGTTGAAGATATAAAGATATTAAGCTGAAATTTGGAACTTAAGCTTTTCTCGGCAACGACTATATTAAGTTCGAGAATGAGAGTGCCACGCACATTTTTAGGTATAGCCCCCCATACAAACTTACCGTTTTTTTCCATTTTTTGTATAAAAATACTAATTATTTATGAATGTATTCGCTCCCAATTGGGTAAAAACATTTCTTTTGTCATCCAGTGCTAAAACCAAGCTGCCACGCCCTCTTTTAAGCATAGCCCCCATATAAACTTTCCGTTTTTTCCAATTTTTCCGACTTTTTGTATAAAAATACTAATTATTTATGCATATATTCACTCCAATTTGACTAATGTCATCCAATGTCAAATAAGATGAGCCACGCCCATTTTTTGGTATAGCCCCCATACAAACTTTCCGTCCATTTTCGAATTTTTGTATGAAAATGGTTATTATTTATTCATTAATTTACTCCATATTGGGTAAAAACTCTTCCAATATCATGATGCCACGCCCATTTTTAGGTGTTTCTTCCATACAAACTTACCACCCATTTCCAGTTATTTTCGAGAAATATGTTGTTATACATATCTGTATTTTTAGCTCAAAATTTTAAATTAATATTGTGTGTAAACTTAGGTGACCACTGATGATTACACAAAAACTCTTTAAAGATTCGTGTGACGGGTATTTAAGCTTCGGTTCTACCGAAGTTAACGTTTTTTTGTTTTTGCTTCTCTTTGGTGGCTAAATATAAATTGTTCAAAAAATGTGGGTTCAAATTTTGGAAATCCCCTAAACACGGCTAGCCATCATTCAAATGCGCCCAGTTTCAAGTCTATTCAATCCAAATGTATGACTTTTTTCAAGGCTCTCATTATGCCCGGGGTGAAATTTTTCTAAAAAACCCGTCTAAGTGGTCATCTGTAAAAAAAAAAAAAAATTGTTAAAAAATCTATATTGGGTCCACATATGGGTCCCAGGTCAAAATTCCGGAAATCCCTTGAACACCTTGAACGCTAAAAATGTTTTTTAACCATCTTTCAAATGAGCCCTATTCATTCCAAAGATATGGTTTTCCGATTTCAAGGCCCCATTATTCCCCGGGTCAAAAATTCTAGAATCCCGTCTAAGTGCTCACTTTAATAAAAATAAAAAAAATTGGTAAAAAAATCTATATTGGGTCCACATATGGGTCCCAGGTCCAAATTCCAGAAATCCCTTGAACACCTTGAACGCCAAAAACGGTTTTTAACCATCTTTTAAATGAGCGCTGTTTCAAGTCTCTACGTCTATTCACTCCAAAGATGTGGCTTTCCGGTTCCAAGGACCCCAATAGGCCCCGGGTCAAAATTTTTCAAAATTTTTTTCTTTCTGACCGCATCTATGATGAGAGCAACAAAACAAAACAAAAATAGTTCAAATCAGTCGAGTCATTCTCGAGTTTTAGCGTTGTTAACGCACAGCTATATATAGATAGATATATATGTATTATGTACCGCAACTACATTTAAAAAAATTCAGTTGCTTAAAGTAATCTTAGAATAAAGAAAGCTAAAATCCTAATAGAGAAAAGAAATTCGTCAACCCAGACTGCCCGATTCGAGGCCATGAGTTCGGTCTAATTGGTTTTTATTTTACAAAAAAACATAGATTTAAATAAAACAAGGGAAAAGTGTTAACTTCGGTGGAACCGAAGCTTATATACCCGTCACACGTATTTTTAGATTGTTAATGTGTTATCATCAGTGGTTTTCATAGAACTTCGAGAAGGGATAGGACGGGGTCAACGATCTGATACAACTCACGTTGTGTGGGGCCTATGCCAAAAAATGGGCGTGGCACATTGGATTTGATATTGGATGATATTAAAAATGTCTTTACCCAATTTGGAATCAATAAATTACTAAAAAATAACAATTTTCATACAAAAATTTAAAAATGGGCGGTAAGTTTGTATGGGGAATTTACTTGCTTTTGATATTGGGTGATATTAGATGTGTTTTAAGGCAATTTGGAGTGAATACATTCCTAAATAATAACCATATTCATACAAAAATTCGAGAGACGGGTCGGAAAGTTTGTATTGGAGATATATCTAAAAATGGGCGTGGCACATTTGTTTTGACATTTGATGACAGTAGAAGTGTTTTTACCCAATTTAGAGAGAATATATGCATAAATAATAACTAATTTCATATAAAAAATCGAAAGAAAAAAAACGGTAAGTTTGTATGGGGACTATACCTAAAAATGGGCGTGGCACATCTCAAATTAAAACTTCACCTGGTTGTTGCCGAAAAAAGCTTAAGTTTCCAAATTTCAGCTAAGTATCTCCAGTAGTCTCCGAGTAAATCGTGTTGAAATAAACAGACAGACAGATCGGCGGACAGACAGACAGTCAGACGGACATGGCTAGATCGACTCGCCTTATCGAGCTGATCAAGAATATATATACTTTATGGGGTCTCCGATGCCTCCTTTAATGCGTTACAAACTTTCCGACAAACTGATAATACCCTTCACACTATCTGTGGCGGGTATAAAAATTTTCAAGTCAACTGTCATGCGACATAAACGTGTTTTTGAAATCTGCTTCGTGCTTTCGCTAATATAATCAGGAATTTATTTATAAAAATTAACTGCTTTAAAGTTAAAGTGCATAATTAAAAACATTGCCTTTCACTGCAAACTTAAAACAAAAAAAACAAGAAAAAAAGTTAACTTCGGTTGGCAAGTTCAAAATTTATACTATACCTGTTACACATCATTTGACGTTGATAGACCTTCGTGTGCAGCATTTGTATTAAATTTTATTTCAAAATACTAAACAAATTAAATATACTCTTAAAAAATTTGGAATTCGCGGTCCGATTTGGACCAAATTTAAACTGAAGATTTGGCATGGTGTAAGAAACATTTTAACCATATTTGAAGCCATTTGCTTTATAAATACATTTTTTTCTAATAAGAACTTAAAAAAATGTTGTACTTTTGTATGGGAGCTATACCTTAAAGTGGGCGTGACACATTGATTTTAACATAGAAACTACACAGGACCTAGAAAAGCTTAAGTTTAAAATTTCAGCCCAATATCTTTAAAAACTGAGCGAATAAACCGCGCAGCAACACACAGACAGACGGACAGACGGACAGACAGACGGACATGGCTAAATCGATTCGTCTCGTCGAGGTGATCAAGAATATATATACTTTATAGGGTCTACTATGCCTCCTTTAATGCGTTACAAACTTTCCGACAAACTGAATTTACCTGTTTACACTAGTGCAACAGGTATAAAAAATCAAAAACAATTAATAAAAAATGATGAGCAAAGCTCATCAACAAAACCAAATAAAAAATCAGTGGCTGCGAGAAATGCATATTTTTCATTTGTATCGCCATGCAACAACAAAAATTATTTATCAAACTCCAACAAATGTGCCCCTTTCTTTATTTTCAATTGAACTTCAAAGCGAAGACAACAACAAAGATGTATATTAAATTTCACATCTTCTTTAAACAAAAATTTCATTCGAACCACCTCATATTAAACGCACACTATCGAAATGTGCAAATTGTTAGAAATGAGCATATCAAAAACTATTGCACTAGAGATCCAGTCTGTGTTAAATGCGCTGGTTCCAATACAACAATAAACTGCACTCTATCTTACGATAAAGGTCAGATCAAATGTGCTCTATGCAGTGGTAACCACACTGCTAACTATAAAGGCTGCGAAGTCTATAAAGCACTGAAAGATAATCGCTTTCCAAAGCTTCGAGAAAGAATATTACAAAATAAAAATGTAGATGCGCGGGTCTTTCCCCCTCCAAGTTCTAGTATTAGGGTGACCCCCTCTCTATATATGAACTTTTTAATACAAATCGTCCACACGGCACAAGACATAGGGGTTCAGCTATTATAATTAAAAATAAAATTAAATACTTTGGAATTGAATATTTTTAGCCACGATTATATTCAAGCTACTATTATTCATGAGCAATGGGCCCCTAGCAATTTCAGCATTGTGCAGTCCACCTCAGTACAATGTCTCATCAGCTCAATACAACACAAATTTAAGTTCTTTAGGGCCAAGATTTATCGCTGCTGATGATTATATGCAAAGCATATAGCCTGGGGCTCAAGGCTTACAAACAAAAAAGGTAAAATTCTCCTCGAAACAATTCATAGCGCTAATGCCAAATATGTTTCAACAGGCGAGCCTACCTACTGGCCAAAAGACCCGCGCAAAGCTCCAGATCTTATTGACTTCTGTGTTATCGAAAATGTAAACATTAATAATTTTACAATAAATTTACGCTTTGAGTTATCTTCAGATCAGCCCCCGGTTCAACTTGATTACATCGAAACGCTTGCCACAAACAAAGCCGACGCCCAGCCTCTATAACCCAAAAACAGATTGGCAAGCGCACAAAGAACTCCTTAACAAATACTTACGTTTGGACATTGCACTTAAATCTCCAAATGACGTAGAAAGCACCGTAATTTATTTTAATGATGCCGTAGCTGAAGGGGCAATAAACTCTACCCCGCATTTAATTCAAAGGGACACTAAAAACTTGTTTACACCTGCTTCAATTCCAAATCAAATAGAGAACAAACGAAGACTTAGGAAGAATCTGGCAAAACTACTAGATGTCCCGAAGATAAAAAGAAACTTAATCGGGCAATATGGGATCAAAAAGTAAGAATAAGAATAAGTGAATAGAAAATTATCTGGTTAATTTAGGCCCACCCCGAGACACCAAATTTTACCTAAAATGCCTCTAAAAAACTCAGAAAATCTACCACGTTTAACGCACCTTTAAAGAAATCAGATGGTACTTAAGCTAAAACAACACACGATAAATTAACACTACTAGCTAATTTTTACGAAAATGCGTTTACGAACGACATATAAACCTGTTTAAATAATCCAGAAACTTGTTCAAGCAACTCACAAATTATAAAAATTAGACATACGGCCATCAAGTTTGAGGTACATCTAAAACATCAAACATCAATATAATACCACGGCAGCAGTCAAAAATACTTCGACGAATTTCAAGAGCGGAATGATATATTTCTAACGCAGATATTCACAGAGATCTCAAAATTCACAGCGTTAAAGAAGAAATAGTGCAAAAATAAGTCTATTTTGGAATTTAAAATTCTATTTACCAATGATAATTTTTTACCTTAATTATATACTTTTAAGAACTGCTAGGTTGACGTCTTATACTATCATCGTATAAAATGATACGATGATGCCAATAGACAAACATTAGTATTTGTTGAAATTCTACTTCACTTTATAGAAATTTGCGTATATTTCCTGTAGTCTTTATTACGCACTTCCTCTGATTCCTGGGAGAGTATACTAAGAGGAAGTACTGCTACATCAAATTTGTTCTTTCCATGTATTAGATTATTATGTAGAGTGTACTTTTTCACTACCGGACTGTCCACTTTATTTTTTTTTTTTTTGTTTAAGTGCAAGAAAAATTAACTTGCAATTTATAGAGCTAGTTTTATTTGGCGCATATGAATATATTGATCCACTTATGAAACCCATCTGCGCTTCATTTTAAAATAGAAAAATGGAAACACCACTGACTCCATATTAACACAAATCCAGATCCTGGAGAAAACTAAAGAAAAAAATCGACACACCACCTCTTTGTCGGCATCAAAGCCGTTTTCGACGTGACAATTAGATCAAAGTTCTCCAACTGAACTTAGTATCTAAACATTGAAAAACAGTGCGGGTCGTTATCATTTCTTTTGCCACCAATGATACAGAGCGTATTCAGCGTTGGGCAACAGTGGAAAAGCTGACGTATAAAAAAAAAAAATGTCAAAATCTAAAACCAACAATTCATCGGCGCAACAGCAGCGGCGTCGACGGCATCAGCGGCTTTACCGGCGGTATATTGTAATCAACACCTCGGCTCATGAAAGTCCTCGGCCTCAATGCTATATAGTCGCATGGTTTGGTTTATATCTCTTTGACCGACTATAATTAACCCCAGTAGGTCATTTCACTATTCAGCCTTTTGGGTTAATGAGTACTCTGCGTCCCGCTTGACCAGGCTAACACCTTCGAAAACCTGAAACAGGCCTATACATACTTCACTTCACAAAATTTAATTTTAAATTAAACCAAAGCTTATTTACAGTGAAAGAATAATAAATTACTCGAAAATACGTATCGATACAATTAAGAAAAGCACGATCAGTGACACTGTAACAAGAAGGAAAACAGATAATAAAAAAACCGACTCATCGTGCAGGAAGCAAAAACTATAAAAAGGTGCGCAGCAAATTGATTAAAAAAAAAAAAAAAAGACAATTTATTACTAATTGAACTAATTACTTATTACTTAAATGAACAATAGTGTTAAACATAAACTAATAAAAACATTTGGTATTAGTGCTCTATAATCATTTTTCGTGTTAAAAGTCGACAATACCGGCTAGTGACATACGATAAAGAAAATTTGCGCAGCAAATTAATTAACAAAAGACAATTTATTATTGTATTCAAATCCATTGACTTTAACAACCAACATTTTTTGGGAATAATAGGTTGAACGCTTAATGGCTTTGAGTCAACAGTCCGATACAACTAAAGTTCAGACACAATAATGAAATTAGGGTTTGTCTTTGTATAATATCTGTAGAGTATATATAGGATGACTTAAGAAGGGTGTTTACCCCATTTGGGGCGAATATATTCATAAATAATTACTATTTTCACACAAAAAATATAAAATGGGCGAAAAATTCGTATGGAGCTTATACCTATAAGTGGGCGTGGTACCTTGGTTTTGAAATTGGATGATATGATCTTTTAACTGCAGTTATTACGAATAAAGTAAATGCCTATCTCTTTTTTTTTTTTTTTTTTTTAATTATTTATGTTGAGCATTTCACTGATGATATAGACGATATGGTTGAGAATCTTAAAATCAAAATTCACAACGCTGTTTCGTTTGCCACTCCTCTCCGCAGTTCCTGTAACCGCACCCCTCGCAGGGATATTCACCTTTGGTCTCCTGAAGTTGCAGCTTTGGTGGGTGAAAAGGCGTCTTCGCCGTGTCTGGCACAATTCACGCAACCCGAGGGACAAAACTGCCTATAAAGAGCCGCTAAGAATGTCAAGGAAATACTATTTAGTCTCCGCAAGCAGTCCATGGAGCAGTTCCTCGCGGAGGTTGAGCCCGGCAACCTCCAGCACAACCTGTGGCAACTAACCAAGGGCATCAAAAGACCTATTATGCGAAGGAGCCTGTTAAGAATACTGCCGGTTTCTGGTGTCGTTCGGATGCAGAAAGAGCTACAGCCTTCGCCGATCACTTGTACGAAACATTCTCTCCATTTGACAGATGCTCCCAACTTGAGGTAGAGGAAACTCTCAACTTCCTTGACGTGCCCTGTCAAATGTCGCCCCCTATCCCTGTAGTTGAGATAGATGAAGTGATCAGCGAAATTGGCAATCTCAAATCGCTAAACGCCTGGATACGACAATATTGATGTTTCTGCCATCAAAGCGTTGCCCCCAATTGGGTTGCAGATACTTGTAAACATCATCAACAAATGCTTCCAGCTTGGTCACTTTCCCACCCAGTGGAAATGCGCCGAAATAATACTCATACGCAAACCTGGGAAGCCTGCAGCCAATCTCGCCTCATATCGTCCAATAAGTTTATTGTCGGTACTCTCCAAAGTTGTTGAGAGACTTTTCCTGCGTAGAATGCGGCCAATTCTGGAAGAGGCCGGTTCGATACCCGATCACCAGTTCGGTTTCAGAGAAAGCCATGGCACGCCGGAACAGTGCCACAGGTTAGTCGAGAAGATTCTGGAATCATTTGAGGAGAAGAAATTTTGTTCGGCAATCTTTCTAGATGTAAAGCAAGCCTTCGACAGGGTGTGGCATGCTGGTCTGCTTCACAAACTTAAGACGATCTTACCAGCTCCATCTATACCTTTATTAGGTCCTACCTTGAGCGCAGGAGTTTCTTCGTTAGATGTGGGGAAGAAAATTCCCAAATAAAAGATATTCGAGCCGGAGTTCCTCAGGGAAGTGTTCTAGGACCAGTCCTTTACACTCTCTATACAGCCGACTTGCCGATTATAGAGGAAGACAAATTGCTGGTCGCTACGTATGCAGACGACACGGTTTTCTTGGCATCCGACGTTTCCCCACAGGTTGCTTCTGGAATCCATCTTCTCTACTTGGCTCAAGAGGTGGAACATTGTAGTGAACCCTGAGAAGTCCACTCAAATGACTTTTTCTTTAAGAAGGGGTGACTGTCCCCAAGTTCATCTTGACGGAGCCACAATCCCATGCAGCGCTACAGCCAAGTATCTGGGCTTGGGTCTTGACAGAAGGTTAACCTGGCGTCCTCACCTTCTCACCAAAAGGCACAGCTCAATGAAAGGTTAAAAAAACATTTATGGCTTATCGGACGAAGGTCACCTCTCAGGCTGAGGAGCAAACTTTTAGTCTACAAAGCAATTATAAAGCCGGTATGGACCTACGGTATCCCAATTTGGGGCACTGCCAGCAGGAGTAACTGTTCTATTATTCAAATATTTCAAAACAAGGCGCTGAGGATTATGTCAAACGCTCACGTGTTCCACACCAACAAAGAGATACACGAGGAACTCGGGGTACCTTGGGTATACCAAGAAATAACAAGATTAAGCACCTCTTATATAAATCGGCTCGACATGCATACCAACACACTCGCCATCAACCTACTCGACAACAGCTCCAGTATAAGAAGGCTCAAAAGGCTTCACCCGCTCGATCTCCCTCATGGGAGACAATAACTCATGTTTATTTTTACTTTTTGTTTATTTTCTTTTCCCATCCCCATCCCTTTATTCCTTATCCATAATGGCTTTCGCCAACGCATTGTCAACTGTTCATTACTCAAACAACTTGCTGATTGTCTTTTAAAGACAGATTGCAAATAAAATTATTCGATACAAAAAAAAAAAAAAAAAAATTCACTGAAGAAACTTTAAACACATTTATTTCTAAGACGTGACAAGGTAAGTTAGTATTAGCTTTAGAATAATAAGTTATGTTAATATTGGAGTCTATTGCCGCGTATGAGATCATCTGGGTGGAGTCTCTTGAGGCGCCTTCTGCATGTGTTGAAAGGGGGGCAATGGATTAATGTGATCACGTAGACGATCATTGTATCTGGAGCTGTGTCGATTTATTTCGTTACTAATGACCGTGTTATGAACAAACCACGGGGCATTACAGATACATCGTAGAGTCTTATTTTGCATTCTTTGTACACGCTCAATATGGGTTTTCGAGGCAGTGCCCCACAGTTGTATCCCATATCTCCACGATGGCATAATAACTATTTTATAGATAAGTAACTTATTGCTAAGCCGTAGTTTACTGGCTGGACGTAAAAGCCAGTTCAGGTTTTCAGTTTCGCTCGACAAGTTCCAGTTATCATAGATATTTGACGAAGTTAGCTGAGGGATATTTACATTGTTGAGTGTGCTTGGAGGGCAAAAGCCTCTTTTCAGCGTGAACGTGCAGTGTGCGGATTTTGAGTTGTTTATTTTGATGTTCCAACGATTAGCCCAATTAAGAAAAAGGTCCAAAAACTCTTGAAGGTGTTCTGAAGCTTGAACAGGGCAACATATATATATATATATATATATATATAAAATATATATATATATATATATATATATATATATATATATATATATATTGTGAAAATCTAAACATTGAAAAACAGTGCGCGTTTTCATTTATTTTGCCACCAATATAGCGTATTCAGCGTTGGAGCAACAGTGGCTTCAATTATTAACCAACAATTCATCGGCGCAACAGCAGCGGCGTCGACGGCATCCGCGGCTTTACCGGCGGTATATTGTAATCAACACCTCGGCTCATGTGAGCCCTCGGCCTCAATGCTATATAGTCGCATGGTTGGTTTCCCCATCTCTTTGACCGACTATAATTAACCCCAGTAGGACATGTTCACTAATTCAGCCTTTTTGGTTAATGAATTACTCTGCGTCCCGCTTGACCAGGGCCAACACTTCGAGCAAACCAGAAACAGGCCTATACATACTTCACTTCTCAAATTAAAGAATTTAATTCAATTTAAAATTCACAAAATTTAATTTTAAATTAAACCAAAAAGACTTATTTACAGTGAAGAATAATAAATTACTCGAAAATACGTATCGATACAATTAAGAAAAGCACGATCGGTGACAAAGAGGAAAACAGATAATAAAAACTCATCGTGCAGGAAGCAAGAACTATAAAAAGTGCGCAGCAAATTGATTAAAAAAAAAAAAAAAAAAAAAAAAAAAAGAGAGGCAATTTGTTACTAATTGAACTAGTTACTTATTGCTTAAATGAACAATAGTGTTAAACATAAACTAATAAAAACATTTGGTATCAGTGCTCTATAATCAATTTTCGTGGTAAAGTCGACAATACCGGCTAGTGACATACGATAAAGAAAATTTGCGCAGCAAATTAATTAACAAAAGACAATTTATTATTGTACTTAATTTAACATTTGGAATAGTGTTACATATATTTAAGAGGCATTAACGGGTATAAACTCAAAACATTTGGTTTAATAGTGCTCTATATTTTCTTATTAATAGTCGACATTGTTAAAAAGCCGCCATTTTTAACGCGCGAAAAGCCCGTATAAAGTAACAAAAAAGGAAAAGACTTTAAAAGTGCTACGTGCTGCACTTTTGTTTAGTGCAACATAATTTTAAAAGTATATCATCATTGTGCAACAAATTAATGCGAGTTAATAGACACAACATTAAAACAACCAGCAACAAAATAATTTTAATATATTATATATATATATATATATATATATATATATATATATAAATACATTATATTACATGCTAAAACAACTACAACACATTCAATTTTTTTGCAATAAACCAGTTAAAACAACAACAATTCAAGAAGAGCGCGCTTCCAGCAACCAACAATTAATAAAGTATTCATAAAAAAAAAAAAAATAGTTAAATAAACGCAAAAACACATAGACAATTAGTGATAAAATCAAACCAAACAGTAAAAAAAAAAAACATTTAATAAAACTCACAAACAGTAAAATAAAAAAAAAAAAACAAGTAAAAGCTTTAACTCAGGATGGCACCGGCTTAAATACCCGTCACGAATCTTTGAATAGTTTAGTGTGATCATCAGTGGCTTATATACATTTATAAATATATATTCGAAAATAATTACTTTTCATACATTTGTTCGAAAATAATCGAAAAGTTTATATAGGGGACTATAGCTGAAAATAGGCGTGACACCTTGGTTTTGTTATTGGATATCATAAGAAAGTGCTTTTACATAAATGGGAGTGAATAGTCTCATAAAAAATACCTATTTTTATTACAAAAATTCGAAAGCGGGCGTTAAATTTGTATGGGGGCTATAGCTAAAAATGGGCGTGGATTTGACATTGGATGACCTAAGAAGTATTTTTACCCATCTTCTAGTGACTACATTCATAAATAATTGCTATTTTCATACAAAAAATCCGAAAAAAACGGTAAATTTGTATGGGGGCTACACCTTAAAATGGGCGTGGCACTTTGATTTTAACACTTGAGCTGCTTAGGACTGAGAAAAGCTTAAGTTCCGAGTTTCAGGTCAATATCTTTAAAACTAAGCGAATGAATCGCATAAATACAGACAGACAGACGGACGGACAGACGGACGGACAGACAGACGGACATGGCTAGATCGACTCGTCTCGTCGTGCTGATCAAGAATATATATACTTTATAGGGTCTAAGATGTCTCCTTTAATGCGTTACAAACTTTCTGACAAATGATAATACCCTCCACACTGTGTGTGACGGGTATAAAAAAATATATAAAAAGAAAAGGGCGCCGGGGGCGCCGGACAAATTTGGAAAAAAAGTGTGACAAGCGAGGCTGCCGGAAGAAGCAGAGGAACGCATAAGTCAAACATAATTTGGAAGTAACAAAAATTAATATACAAAGGAAAAAAAACAAATAAAATCATAAGTAGCATCCAGGTATTTTTTAACAATAATTACTAAAAAAATTTTAAAAATACAAAGCGTCACATATACACACACACACACATGCAGTCATAATCATTTTTGTGCTTAAAATATATAACATATTTACATTGTATTGTAAAATAAATTATCGTTAATATTAAATTAAAATATTGTTTAAAATATTAAACAGATTAAAATAATATAAAAATTATTTAATAAAAAAAAAAAAAAAAAAAAATTGAGAAAAAAAAGAAACGTGGCGTCTGTCACACACACCCACTCATACACTCATAACCTAAAATTTAACATACATACATATGTATACATAGCGGGAACAAAGAAAAAAAATACAAGGTCTGCTACAAATCACGAAGACCAATAGGAACCGAAATAGCAGTTTATATTTAAAAAAAAAAAAAAAAAAAAAAAAAACCCAAAACTTTTATACCCTACACTTAAAAAAAAAAATTTATTTTGCTTTTTAATAATAATAGCAACAAAAAAAAAAAAAAATTATATATTTTCTCTCAACACAGTAAACTTTTGTAGTCTCATTAAATACAAAAGAAAAAAAATATATATATATATATATATATATACATATATATAAACTACATTAAAAAAAAAAAAAAAAAAATTCTATGTTTATGTATTCTGTCTTGTGCAATTTATAATAAGTTGACATACCCTACACAATAAGCAACAACTATATCTGTTACTAATAAAAAAAAATATTATATATACACAATAAGCATCAACTATATCTGTTCTAATAATAAAAAAAAAATAAAACAATTTTTTGCTCTCAACATTTATTAAAACCAACAATAGCAATACTTTCGAAAGTTGAAATTGTTTCTTTGTTGTTAGTTCGCACCGCATTACCGACCAGTCTTATATTTTTCTAATTAGTTAAAAATGACCGCTTTGAATAACTTCAATTTCTGCCTCACTCAACTGGAGAATTTCTGCAAAAGAGGAAACAGAGCAGGTAGCGGAAGATAGTCGGAGTGGCGCGCTAAGAAGGAAGGCTGCAAAAGAGCAATAAAACTACATGAAGACCTGGCTGAGGCATTTAAAGTCGTTATGTTGGCGGAAAAACAAAGTGTCTACCAAAAAGACAAGGAAGCAGCCGAGATATCGTTTGAGTAGATCGGAATCACTTTATTTTTGAAATTGAGGAAAGTAGATTACCTATTAGATTTACACAACCCAAATTCTCGATCAGGTATAAGGTCGTGCAGTTTCTTCAACTCAACTTAGAACTGACCATGCTGAACCCGTAGCAAGTTTTGTTAAGGTTCCAGCGTGTGACACCGAAGACTTCTACGGTAACTATGAAGCCTTGTCCATCTTTCAGGGACGTCTTCACAGCAATCTATATTAATAATAAAAGTCCCGCTCCGCTCAAAAACTTTACTATTTGCGTAACAAAACCAGAGGCAAAGCTGGCGCAAAGAAAGAGATTCAGTCTCTGCGATGAAAATTTTGACCTCGCGTGGCAGACCTAAAAGACAGATTCGAAAACAAAAGATTACTAGTTGACCTCCAGCTGAAGAGTTTATCCAATGTCTCACCAGCAACCACAAAAAGCAGTGGAGCTTTAAGTAAGGTTCAAGCTACAATTAATGATTGTTTTAGCTGTTTTAAACGCTGAGAAAGTTGTAACAAAAGACTGGGATCCTCTAATCATCTGCCTTGCGTCCACTAAACTCCCTGCAATCAGTCGAAACAATCCGCGATCTGCCTAAGTGGTCTGAAATGAGCGATTTTCTATCTCATCGCATTGAAGTACTCGAAAGAGTCTCTATAATGAAGATAACAGAAACGTCCTAACAATACAAGCCACAATAGTAATCCCAATAGGTCACAATCGTTCCACTCAGCTCCCAAAACAAAATCTTCTGAATGTAGATATTGTCAGCAATCTCATTCAATTCGTAACTGTCCCAGTTTTTAAAACTTAGTCCTAAAGGAAGACTAGACACAGTTAGAAAGGCTAAGTTATGTGTTAATTGCTTGTCTGCAGCTCACCTAAAAACAGAGTGTAAAAGTACTGGTACATGCTTATCTAAATTTTTTTCTTCTTTCTATCTTCTCTAGCAAAAAGACCATCTACCTCTCAAGCTGCAGCTTTAATGGCTCAAACTTCAGATTTTCCAATCGTAATATCTCAAACCATTCATGAGATTTTGTCAGGTGAGGATTCTTCTCCAACCTACTCATCACACCATTCATCTAATGGGCATTCCGTTGTTCTCCCAACGGCTCTGGTTCCACGTGGCTCATCACGGTGAACAAAAACTTGATTGATCAAGGATCGCGAAGATCGTTTATATCCTCAAAGGCACAAAATAGATAAGCTATACCAACACAGCATGAAATAACTAATATTTCTGGGATGGGTGTGAGAATTTGTACAAAAATCCACAAAAGTTTGTCAAGTCTCATTGACTAATCAGTATCAAAACAAACAAATCCAAGTTGAAGCTATTGTTTTTGACAAGTTAACCAATTTGTTACCATCAACAAGATGTGCAAATTCGGTTATTAATGCGATTGCTCACCTTCAACTGGCAGATCCTCAATTTATAAGCCGGCCCAGATTGACATGATAATCGGCTCGGACATAGCTCCACAAATTATGTTGAAGGACTCGATCTCTCCTATTGGTGGTACTCTGTTAGCTCAAAGTACCATTTTCGGGTGGATTATCAGCGGCCCTGTCCCAAAGAAACCTACTCATTTTCTACTTATGTAGATTCGGTATCCGAAACAGATTTAAACTCTCAGCTTCGAGTATTCTTGGAGACAGAAGAGGTTGAGATCTCAAAGCCAGAGTCTGACGAGGATATCTGGTGTGAGAAATTATACCAATCTACAACATATCGCCAACCTGATGGTAAATATGTTGTCAGACTCCCATTTCGGCAAGAATTCCCAAATAATGTATTTCTGGGGTCGTCGCGAAACACAGCAGTTGCTCAATTCTGCCAGATGCAAAACCACACTTAGAAAAACCTGAATATGACTCCGTACTCAACGAGGTATTTAGAGCTAAATCATACGACAACTCACTTCATCTCAAAGAAGTTTGTCGAGAAGGTAAATATTTCTCTTTTATTTACCTCACCATGCTGTCGTGCGTCCGCCCAGCGTGACTAAAAAAAAAATTAGGGTGGTTTTCAATGCCTCAAAAAGTCGAAAAATGGCAGATCTCTTAACGATATTCTTGCTACGGGGCTTACTCTACAAAATGACTTAATGACTTAATTTGTATACAACGGCGATATGAAGATGTATCGTCAAATTCTGGTGCATAGAGCGTAACCAATTTTCAACGCCTCGTTTGGCGTACTTCTCCTGATACCCCTATTCAGGATTTCATTGAACACTGTCACTTTCGTTGTTAATAGCTCTCCTTATTTGGCGATACGCACGCTCCATCAATTAGCGGTCGATTGCAATAAGGAATTTCATAAGCGTCTCCTATGCTGCGAAAGAGACTGGAGCACATGAACTCAAGGATGCTCAGGAATAGTCAGTCACAACTAATTGCTGCTTTACAAAGCGCTCAACTTTTGAAAGAAACATACATTCAGATGACCTTCTTCACTCTGAGTTGTTAAAATTGCCCGATCTTAGCGCTACAAAAGCCATCTTATACCATCAAGCTAGTAGAACCTAACACCTGCGTAACAAAGCGGCAAATACTCTCTTATGTTTCGGCTTTGTTTGATCCGGCGAGCTGGCTTACCAATAATTGTGCAAGCCAAAATTCTCATGCAACAATTGTGAATAGAAGGTAGTAGTTGGGACAGGATTGTTCAGCCTCTTTCTCTTATGAGATGGCATAAATTTCTGCTAAACCTTTCTGCTATAGAAGAGATTCGGATCCCACGCTGGACCGGATTTTCTCCAAAAGCAAGTATTCAATTGCACGGGTTTTGTGATGCTTCAAAGAAAGCTTATTGTGCTACGATTTACATGCGTGTTGCCTCTCTCGCGAAAAACATATCTTCACATTTGTTGGTGGCTAGAAGCAAAGTAGCACCTTTACAAACGCTCAGCCTTCCACGTCTTGAGCTATGTGGTGCAGTCTTGCACACGCGGCTAGTAAAACACGTACTTTTCCACATGCAGTGCTTCAACTACGAGATGTGCTTATGGACAGACTCAGCGTTAGTGTTGGCATGGTTGGACAAACCACCACACGTCTGGAAAACGTATGTAGCTAATCGGATTGCTCTTATTCGACGAAATGTAGCTAATACTCCGTGGAAACACGTATGCTCGAGAGACAACCCAGCGGATCTTGGACTCGAGGTAGCTCTACTCACGAGCTACGTGATTGTTCTTTATGGTGGAATGGGCCCGATTGGCTCCTACAATCATCGGACCGATGGCCATGTTCTCCTCGAACCTCGATCGTACCCCCAGAGGCTAAAGTCGAGATGTTTCACCTCACTACGGAAAATCAAGATATGTGTGAAGAGTTTACGTCCTACCCTCGTGCCTTACGAGCTGTTGCGCGGATATTGAGAATGATTTCCCCAAGAAAGTCATCCACAACACCCTGTACACTCGAGCAAGACGATTTAAATCTTGCAAAACTACGATTAATACTTGCAGCTCAAAAGCAGTATTATTCGGAAGAGTACACTGCTCTCCAAAGAAAGCACGGTCTTATTTCAAGAAACCCCTTAGCTACTCTTAACTTGGTCCTGGCAGCAGATGGTCTGATGCGTGTGAACGGTCGACTGACCAATGCCGCACCCAACCTACAACGAACGACACCTCATCTTATTGCCCAACAAATCACGGCTCTGCTATCTGTTTCTTCAGTTTTTGCATAAAACGTAGCTGTTCGGCATGAATTCTATGTACCTCGGCTAAAAGGTTGCGTCAAAGCTTGCATCCGTAATTGCAAAACTTGTGTGCTCTACCGACAGAAGGTGCAAACTCAATTAATGGCTCCGTTGCCTCCTGAAAGGGTACGTTTCGCACCCCCATTCACAGTAACTGGAGTCGATTTTGCAGGACCTTTCTTAATACGGTCTTCTGTGCTTCAAAACGGGGCGCTTATCAAAGGGCCATGTCTCCGTTTTCGTTTGCTTTTCTACTAAAGCAATTTACTTGGAAGCAGTTTCCTCGCTATCAGCAACTGCCTTTGCAGCGGCTTTCGACAGATTCGTCTGTCAACGCGGATTACCTCACAAAATGGTATCCGACAATGGACGTAATTTTCTCGGCGCAAGCCGGTCCCTTATGCGAGAATTTAACGATTTTATGAAGACTGCGTCAGTATCAGTAGCTCAAAGGATAGTAGCCAAGCTTTTCAAGGTCGTTTATACCCCCAAGTGCGCCTCATATGGGTCTATGGTCTATGGGAGGCTGCAGTAGGAAGTTTTAAATCCCACTTTTTAAAAGGTAGCTGGTTCTCATAAGTTCACTTTTGAGGGTTCACGACACTTCTTGCTCGTAAAGAAGCCGTGCTTAACTCTAGACCACTCACCAAATTAAGTGATGATCCCAATGAACTTTTGCCTCTCACCCCAGGTCATTTTCCTATGACTGCCTTTCCAGAAATTTTCAGAGAACGAGTTACCCCTTTTAAATCGCTGGGAAAAACTCCAAATATCTCCATCATGAGTTTAGTCGTCGCTGGAAACGAGAATGCCGGGGACCTGGTGGAGCTACACAGACGCAGTAAATGGAAACAGCCTCCGGAGGAATCTACAAGAAAATGATTTTGTCGTCATCAAGGAAGATTCGCTTCCACCAACGGAGTGGAAAATGGGCAGGGAGATTCATACTCACCCAGGATCTGATGGGCGTACTCGCTCGGCGGATAGTGGGAATCAATCCGGAATCATTAAAACGTACGATCCCTAAACTGGTGCTGCTGCCGATGTGCACAGCTCAAGAGCCCAACTCAAAAATAAAAACATATTCAAGTTTATCATTTTTATGTTTCTAGTTATATTTTAATCTCTCATTAAACAACACTCCCTCATTTCATCTCCACATAATCACGCTTTACATTTGCTCCACTCTAGGGATATCAAAATGTAACGATTTATTAACATTTTTGTTTCCCACAGGGATTTACGGAAGTGCGGCCTCTGCCACAAGCAACATGCTTTGCAGTATTGCCTAAAATTCAAGAAGATGACTGCGATTCAAAAACGACAAGCAGCAAGACGTTTGCAGTATTGCAGCAACTACCTGGCGAAGTCGAATCCTGTAGGAACTTGTACGTCCAAGGCACTATGCGCTGTGTGTGGTGATATCGATCACACGTTACTGCACGTCAACGTCCAGGACATCATGCAGCATCAAGAAACCAGACGACGCAGTGGAAACCAAAGGAACGACAGAAACCAGCGTCCGAAACGTGGTGACGGGCAGGATCTAAGGCAGCGCCTGCAGCAACAATCGAAAATTGCTACAATTATGCCTCGACAGTCACGTGAACGAGTGCGAGAGTCGCGCGCAAGTGTGCGAGAGGTGGTCCAACGAAACCACTGCAACGATCTTGAAGGAAGCTCTGCGCAGCATGTCGCGTTTGTCAGACGTTTTAAACCGCCACTCGACAAGGCGGGCGGCATGTTCGAGCTTCCCGAGACATCATCAATAATTGTAATTGTAATAGATTTGAAATTTGAAAATTTGTTTCGCGCGCTGCGTCGCGCATACATTTAATAAGAAGCACCTTGTAATGTCAAGTAGGTACTTTCTTTCTGTTATACTTGTCAGTTGTATGACATTTGACGATGATTTGTGCGCCATCTTAACGTAAAATCTCTCTTACTTCTTCAAACTTTGTAGCGTACAGACGTACTTATCTGCAAACAAAACTTAAATCATCTTTACATACGTTTTAAATAAAGTTATATATATATATATATATTGTGAAAATCTAAACATTGAAAAACAGTGTGCGTTTTCATTTATTTTGCATCATCATCATATATTGGCTTTACTTCTGGTGGCCGCAATATAGCGTATTCAGCGTTGGAGCAACAGTGGCTTCAATTATAAACCAACAATTCATCGGCGCAACAGCAGCGGCGTCGACGGCATCAGCGGCTTTACCGGCGGTATATTGTAATCAACACCTCGGCTCATGTAAGTCCTCGGCCTCCATGCTATATGGTCGCATGGTTGGCTTATATCTCTTTGACCGACTATAATTAACCCCGGTAGGTCATTTCACTATTCAGCCTTTTTGGTTAATGATTACTCTGCGTCCCGCTTGACAAGACTACATCTAACCTAAAAAAGGCTAACACTAAAAAGATACCCCATATCCTTTTTCAAGTAGAGTTTTAGACCATTAAAACAATGCATTAGGCAAATTCGGTTCATTTAAGAAGTCGATTTTCTAAATTTCTCATAAAAAAACGTTTTGCTTTTTTAACATAAACAAAAATCAAAAATAGAAAACAGCTGATTGCAGCTTTCCCCAATTACCAGTTTATTATTAAATCAGCCCCCAACAAGGAGTGAAAAATGCTATCAAAAATAACTGAAATTGCACAATACACAGCAGGTTGGACATGGAAAAAGCTGAAAGTGTACCCAAAACGCCCATACAACGTAGTAGCACACGCTGGGTATCGGCTAATATATACTATATATATATATAAGGTTGTCTCTTTGTCTTTTGAATTTCGCGGCTATGTGCAAAGCGTTACAGAGCTCGTATCGGGCAAAACTGAAGGTCTTGACATAACCTACAAAAGGGTACTGCGTTCAAAAGTTATAGACGTGTAAACATGGAGTTCACTGACGCCCAAAATTCGCGATATTTTGAAGTTTTTCTTCGTTAAAGGCTTATCCGCTAGGAAACGTTCCGTGAGATTAATGGTGTTTTGAGGGATGGTACTCTGTCACTTCGAGCAGCGGAGGACTGGTTTCGACGACTCAGAGCCGGGTGAAAACGACACCATGAAAGCCACCCGGCCAACGACCTTGAAGACGACGACGCGAATACCGCTCAAATCATGAAAAACATCGAATTAGACCGGTGTGTGACATCTCGTGACATCGCGTAACCATCTGCAGAAGACTGGATACAAAAAAATCTTGATGTTTGGGTGCCGCATGATTTGACGCAAAAAAATTTTCTGGACCGAATCAACGCCTGCGATATGCTGCTAAAACGGAACGAACTCGACCCATTTTTGAAGAGGATGTTGACTGGTGAAAAAGAAGTAAATCCCATACGACAATATCAAGCGAAAAGGGTCGTGATCGAAGGCCGGTGAATCATCCCTAACAGTGGGCAAGCCGAGGTTGACGGCCAGGAAGGTTTTTGCTCTGTGTATTTGGTGGGATTCGAAGAGAATCATACACTATGAGCTGCTCTCATAAGGCCGGATGCTTAATTCTACCATCTACTGCGAACAACTGGACCAAGCCAGAAGCAGTCGATCGACCAGAAGCGTCCAGAATTGACCAACAGGAAGGGTGTAGCGTTCCACCAGGACAACGCCAGTCCACATACATCTTTGGTGACTCGTCAGAAGCTACGGGAGCTGGGATGGTAATTTTTATCGCATTCACCATATAGCCCGGACATAGCGCCAAGTGATTACCACCTGTTCCTGTCCATGGCGAACGCCCTTGGTGGTGTAAAGTTGTCCTCAAAAGAGGCTTGTGAAAAGTGGTTGTCCGAGTTCTTCTGCAAATAAGGAGAGGGGTTCTACAAGCGGGGTATTATGAACTTAAGGGTGCATAACTAAATCCGATCACTGTAACACTTTTTATAAAGCATTGAATAAAGAGCAAAAAAAGCGGAAGGGAGATATTTGACAACCCTATATATACATATATATATATATATATATATATGTATGGACATTACAGCTTATTATAAGCCTGGGCATCACTTAGGGTATTAACCCAGCTGGTATGGCTCAATGCCACTCGATACCAATTCCGGAATCCAATCCTCCAGGCTGTCGCCCCCCTTTAATTTCGTTCACATTTTTGTCGTACACTTGTCTTGTTCAATCATTCGAAACACATGTCCAGCCCAGTGCAATTGCTTGTACTTAATGCGCTTGTTAATCGGTACTTGTTGTCCACTCTTACAGGTCCAAAGACTTTACGAAGATTTTTCTCTAAACGTTGCCAACGCCGATTTGTCCGCCTCTGACATGACTCATGTTTCTGCTCCAAATATCAGGACTCGAATAATCAGCGTCTTGTAGAGTTTGATTTTCGTTGTTCTGGATAAGACTCTATTTTGCATTTGCATACCGAGACCAAAGTAGCATCGGTTAGCCAGAGTAATTCTTCGACTTATTTCTGAGCTTGTGTTCTTATTTGTCTCTGATCCCAAGTAGACGAAGTGATCTACAACCTCGAATGTGAAATTCCCCATAGTCGCAGAATCTTTAGGTCGTGTTGATGATCTGCGATTCGTTTACTTTCAAATTGATAATCACAAAAATAATAGAAATAAGTAATGTTACAGTCCACCCACGATACCCACGTTATGGTTAAGAGGCGAGAAACAAAGAAAGAGGCGCTATAACAATAGTTTTGCGAGCAGACACGATGTCATACAAATATTATTTTGTCATCGCTGTACCTTCGAAAGCATAGACTCAGAGTTTTGCATATACGCGTTCATACACAATTATGTTCTCTCGTTGAGAGAAATTTATTGCACGCTACACATTTCAGCAACTCGAGCATGCACGCCATCAAATGAAAAATTACCACTCCGATCTAAACGTGCATGCAAGGTCGACTCCGCTCTAAGCAGTAGCGTTCTAGTGCGGCTTAACGAAAACACTCACACACACTCAAAGAACTGCTCACGGGGTGTGAACGAATCGGGTGAAAGCACACGACGCTTCTAATACATGCACAAACACTTACTATACATGGAAGGCTGATGCGACAGGTGTGTGCATTGTGTTGGTTTGAAAAGAGCATGGAAACAACATGCGCGAATCGGGTAAAATAATATGATGTTGCTTATACACGCCTAAACAGTTCTATATGTAGACGAATGATGAGACAGGTGTGCGTAACATTGCTTTGAAAAAAAGAGTTGAGAGTGAGATGATGAACAATGAAACAGGTGTAAGAATTATCCTGGAGAGAATTCAGAGAATTAGACAATGAGATGTAAGCTTGTATAGGGCTATACGTTATAATGGCCCGATCCGTATCATATCGGTGGTGTGTACATAGATGGGTGTTATATTTTCATACAAAAATTTAAATATGGTCGGCAAGTTTGTAAAGGAGCTATACCTAAATATGGGCGTGACACCTTGGTTCGACATTGTATGACATAAGAAGTGGTATTACCCGAATTAGAGTGAATAAATTCATACAAATATTCTAAAATGAACGGTAAATTTGTTTGGGGGCCATACCTCAGAGTGGACGTTGCATTCTGAATTTAACAAACAAACTATCTAGGACTGAGAAAGCTTCAGTTTCAAGTTTCAGCTCCATATCTTTAAAACTGAACGAATGTATCACCTCGCAACAGACAGAGGGACGGACAGACAGGCATGGCTAGATCGACTCGTCTTATCGACCTGATCAAGAATATATTTACTTTATGGGGTCTCCGATGCCTCCGTTAATGCTTTACAATCTTTCCAACAAACTGAATATACCCCATTACACATGTAAGGGTGCTTGAGTTTTACTGAATTGGTGCAATTAATATTTAACTCAAATTTTTCTTCTATTGAAATAATAAATTTTTTTTTTTTTTTATTGTTTACTTTATTTGCAATCAGTCCAATTTTGGACTATAATCAAATTTTATAACTAACATAACAAATTGACAATATAGTTTATTAAGGATGCGGTATGGCTAGGGAGATATTCAAATTAATACTGAACAGACCCAGTACAAGTACCTTATAACGATTGACGGTTTGGAAGATCCGAGGGATGAGTTCGCTTCAGTCTACGCTGCGTATTTAGGTTAAGAAGGTTTCTTGCCAAAATATTTGGATGTATATTAAGTTTTCCGAAATAATATAATTTTTTGATAATAAAAGTGTGACTTAGAGAAGTGTTAGTGACTTTGAATTCGTGTGCGTTGCGATAATTGGATTCAGGTCAAAAGTACCAACGGCCTACTTCGGTCCAATCACAGGTACTTTAGAGGCAAAGATTATTCGTTTGGGTTGCGGCAATTGGATTCAGTTCCAAAGTATCAACGGCCTACTTCGGTCCAATCACAGGTTCTAGCTTTACAGACAACGAATCTTCGTGGGCGTCGCAACAATTGAATTCGTTTCCAAAGTATTGACGATCCACTGCGGTTTAAACACTGGGTTCTGTCTTGGTCTCAACCGCATGCACTCAGCAAAGAGGATGGAAATAGAAAATAGTCTTAGGGGACTAGAAGTACTTCGATTAGTCATGTGGTAGTTCGGTAAGGTAAAGATTAAGTAGACTAAGCTTATATTTAATACTTGGAATTATTGTAATAAGCTAGTTGTTTAACACTAGATGTTAAAATAAAAAATGCCGGCAGATATAGTTGGGAGCCAAAAATGATAAGTTGTACCTGGAAATAGAAGTCACTCGACCGTACCCCAGCAATACAAAAAAAAGAAACACGATTGCAGTTAAAAAAAAAAAAAGATATAATACAATTAACAACGAGCACTCAAACTCCGTTTTATTTAAAAAAATATTTAAAAATTATACAATTGAAAAAAATGTAAAGCGGGGTGTGAGCTTTGATTTTCGCGGTAGTTTTACAACTAACTTTACTTAAAAACTAGAGAGCGCAAGAGAGCAGACGGACGGCAACATTAGCGCGCAATTTGGGGAATTTGAATTCCACCATTTATTCAAATTTTTGGCGTTAACATTCCGCCCGCCTTGCAGCATCACTGCGAAATAAAATTAATTTCATAAACAATAATTTAAAAAAAATTCATAAAAAAAATTACAAATAAAATTAATAAAAACAAAATATAAAAGAGAAAAAAAAAAAAAAATTTTACAAATTTTGACGAGCCGCTACACCCCGACTTAGTAGTCCGCTACTCCAAACACAACGTATCCAAAAATGGATAGTTGTGCCATCGGTCGCCCCGGTACGCCTGGCAGCATTGCAGGCCGTATTGCCTCCTGGTACGCTTCAGCTCCTAGCACGATTGATATTGGTGCTGACTGCCAAAAATCACTGTCAGCCAACATAATGCCCTCAAAGGCATCCTTCAGCTTCTCATTAGCTGACCTTTCCGGAAGACTCCGGTTCACACCATACTCGACCCGCGTATCGACCGTCATTTCGTTGGTTGGACCAAATCTCGTTCGCAACGACAACATGCAGTGGTCCCTTCCGCTTAACCTCGTTGTTTTCAGGCCAAGGCGCTGTACCGCACGCTCGCAAATAGTGGAGGTGGGCATGCAGGGGTCGAGTAACGCACGCTCAAAAAACGCTTTGCCGTGAACCACAATCTTCACTCTCGCTGTCGGCCTCAAAACAATCTTGCTGCGGATTGTAGGCTGTACTGGGGGGAGCGACGCCGCACCGACACTCTCCGGCCACTCCTTAAATCTCTAACGCCCCAGTGGACCGAAGTCCTTGGGACGTAGAGGGAAGTTCCCGGGCCGACACTGAGGACAAATGGCGTCTCTTAGGTGCCGGTGATCGAGCGCGGTTGCGGCGATCAGCTGACCTCTTCCTTTTTGCACGTTGATTTTTCTGTTGACATCGTCCTCTACTATCGGGTAATGGCGATCTCGGTCCCGTAAAAATAGGCGACCTTCGAGAAGATGTCGCCACTACCGATCCAACCTCTACTACCTCGTCTATCTCTAAAATTGGAGATAGTTCTCGATCACCATCGCCTGTGGTCAAAACA
>JAEIFJ010001511.1:0-24037 GCA_018903435.1 Leucophenga varia | reverse complement strand
ATATATCGATGTATTCGTCAGATCTGGCTCGTTCCATCTTATTTGAAGAAACATATGTTTCAAACTTCATCAAGATTTCTGAAATACTGAGACCCTTGATTTCGTTGCAACAGACGGACATGGCTAGTTCGACTCCTTTGCTCATAGCGATTCAAAATAATTATTTGTATATAACTTATAGGATGATGATGTCTCCTAAGGCGCGTTGCAAACTTAAGGATAATATTGATTTATCCTCAACAAAGGTATACAAATATTCCCCGAAGTATGAATTTAAATAACCAACCTGTAATGACCAATCCCCAGTCTGTTTATTGTAAATTGCACTAAATCTTTGATCCGATGTGTAGGTACTTTCTGACACTGTCAAAAGATGTAGGTCTCTGTGCCTTATCCATGATACCTACAATTTTTTAAATTTTTAAACATTCGTTTACTTTTAGTTTATAATACCAACCGTTTTATTGCCAAGATTTTTAATTCGGCAATTTAGATGGCCTGTTTTACCAACCAATGAAGTGACATTTTTTGTTGCGGAAGTATCAAAATAGGGTCCCCTGTCTAGCGGCTTTATAAAACGTTCCATTTGTTCTCCATTTAAATGAAACCCATTTACATCATCCCCAAACATAAATAAGTCCGTTGTATTAGCTTTTGGAGCCAAATAAGTACGTTGGCATGGAGCTGTCCTAAAAAATACTGATTTTTTTGATATTGTATCAATGTTTAGAAATTCTGGTTGGTAGAAGCAGTTATATTAAAACAATATTTTGTACAAGTATTATTTTCTGTATAGTTGCAATAACATACATATGAAAATGATAATCCGTATTGTACTCGAAACATTCATTTTATGATTTCTAACAAAATTAAGTTTTCCTTTTCGGGCATTAAACACTAAAAATGTAGTTAAGGCCAAAGTGTATGTAATGTTTAAACAGCGTTTTAATTTTTTTTTTTGCAATTTGAGACATGCGCAATAGACAACTAAAACTGAAAAGTGTTCACACATATTTTTCTTTACTTTTCTAAACAGAAATTTCTTTTTTGGTTTTACTATTGTTAACTAAAATAACTATAAATTTATAATTAAATAAATAAAGAAATATCATAAGGCTTTATTTTAGTAGAATAATATTATTTAAGGTATCTTAGTTTTTTTAGTCGAGTGTTCTCGATGAGATATAACAAACCAAAACGATATCTTACTTTTTTTTTTTCTATGTTTAGGGTGTATTGTGTTATATAGGGAGCGTATTGGAAATTAGTACTTCTTTACAATAGTTACTTAAATAACTGCTATGTTAATGGGGTGGGAGCTACATTTAAAAAATCTTTAGTCGTTAATATTAAGCATAGAGTAATATGTTTGCCGCCATATGTAACTTCGCCTAGTACATTTTACAGGCGAAATTATTTTTTTTTTTTTTTCAACGATCGGGTGAACTTATGTCATTCAGAAACTACTAATGTCGATTCTTTGACGCTACAGAACGATATAAGTACGCCAAAATAAAAAGCTAGCTAGCTAACTTATGTCGTCTAGAAACGACTTATCGTTATGGGTCAACCTGTTCTTCCTAGAACATAGCCTTCGAGTCATGCTGAGCTCGTGACTCTGAGATTCTAGAGACAGCTAGCAAAACCGTTTTTTTTGGCTTTTTGACGGGTGACCACATAAACATTTTCAGAATCTCGAGCCAATTACCAATCTTAAATAATTAGTAGTACTCCAGGGAATTTAAGACGGAAGATATAAGGTACACTTTCCTCCTAAGGGACTTTCTACTGAGGGCTATTACTGTTGTTGTAGCCCTGCGCGTCTTTACCCACCCTACCTTTGAGTTATATATGCTTGATTTTTAGAACTCACTGACCAGACACCTCAACCTTTAAAAAGCATTAAAAATTGTTAAGTATTCCATTTTAAAATATAATTATAATTATTATATTATATAAAAGCTTCTTTAATACCACATTTATTAATATTTAAAAATTGAACACAAAGTTGCGCCGCTTGCTTCACATTCGATTAATTCGATAATAAAAACATAATTTTTATTTATCATTTTCTTCGGCGTGTGTATGTTTTAAGTGATTAATAATTTAAAGTGTACGTGTATTCTGTTCAGGTAAGTAAAAATGAATCGAAAGGAAAACAGGGGAAAGGTGACATTGTCTGCAGAGATCACTAAAGACCGTGATCAGCTGTTTCATGTTTATGTTTGCCGACATAAAGGAATTTGTGTGTCGCCTATTAGTTTTTGTGGATAGTTAAATAGCCTTTTAAATGTGTAGTATAATTTATAAAACGAATATGCGAACACTCACCCCCAGTCCTCAGTTGGATCTATTGGGTAGTTGGTTTCAATAAGTTAAAACTATTTTCATTTCATACATATGTAAATTATGAGTTCTGGGCCAGCGTAATCGCGCGCGGCTTTTCGAGTCTGGGTGTCGGGTGTGGCCGCGCCAATAAAAGACATGGAGTTTATATTTATTCTTTATTCACGAGCCAAGCGGAGCTGTGGCGTTGGAGCACGAAATCAAACTAAAGCTACCCATACAGAAATTCGTAAATCTGTTATTGCTAGTTTTTTCAATCCTAGTACCCCAGAGCCCAAGCATTAGAGTTTCGGCTGCACGCTCGGCTGGGAACTTCGATGTTCGGCTGGGAACTTCTGATGTTCGGCTCTCAGTACAAACAGCGCATAGGATCAAAACTGCTTCAGTCGCACAACGACAGCGGAACGATAAGCATGCGCGTACTTCTTTGCGCTGTGCGATCGTTTCAATGTGTGCGTGTATGTATGCACATGCTGGCATGTGAATGTATGCGTTGCTTAGTGAAGTTTGACAACAGGCAAATGCTTCGGCCGGCGCGCTGGCAGCCTGAAGTCAATTTTGTGTTTCGCCGTCGAGAACGAAACGACTGAGGCACAGGGCCGTAGCAAGGGTTTTTTCGAGCCCTTGTGTAAAACTTCTTGGGGCCGCTGGTTTAGTTACTTTATTTAATGAATTTATTTGTGTTTACTAAGGGAATTGAATAATCCAAACATATAAACATTTAAAACCTATCTATGTTTGCTAGCTGACATCCCTGTCAGCTGGGGGCCCTTGTGCACTATAGGCCCTGTACACACTTAGTTACGGGCCTGGCCAGCGTGATATCTCTTGTGTTTTGTTTTGTTTTGCCATCAGCCAAGAGCCCGAGGTCTTTTTGTGTTCAATGCTTGGTACTTCATATTCGGATCTATTGCTCTGCAGTTTTATTTTTTTTTTGCTTTGTGGCATTAATTTGAATTGGATCCTTTCTTTTTGACTATGTTGTTTTAATGTATGTACGTGTATGTATAAGTATAATTAAATGTATTTCTTATACTTTTATTTGCGAAGTATACAATTCTAATAGTATTTGCGCGGTCTGCACTTAATGAGGCGAATTTGTATGTTTGTGCGTGGCGATGACCGACGCTTTTGATCTCCAAATATCGACTGCCAATTACAAATTAGATCTCTTATCTTTACCCTTCGTTCTTCAGCAAAGCTTAGCTCTTCTCTCAAAAGCTCCGATGCGCTTGCATTAAGCCGGGCATAAGCAACATGTAAATGACTCTAGTTAACTCCTCCCCTACTAGGATGAAGGCTGTCCTCAGTCTTTTCAAATTATACGTTTGATGATGAACGGGAATCCTGACGATCCGTACTTTGTTTGACGTTGGCCTTGGTGGTCTTATAATGTCGTCACAATGCGCACGTTGGATAAAATAGTTGGTGGTGGAGAGCTCAATGTATTTTGGTGATTAAGTTGTTCTCTCAGGTTGTCGCAATCGGTATATGTCGTTTATGCCAGTAGGATCTAAGAGCTTTCTTTAACGCTTTGTTTAAATTATTATAGAATACAAAAAATATGAACTGCAAGTACGTTGATAGTCAACAATAGTGATATTATATATTATAATGTACAACGCTCGTTGATTAAATTTGTTTTTATGATATAGAAATAGGGTAAAGAAGGCCATTAATAACACTAATGGGTTTTTGTTTGTATTCTGAGGTATTGTTCTGTAAGCTTTGCTTTTTTATTTGTAATGTCTATTGCTGTTTTGCTGCTTAATTTTTTGAGTCGAAAGGTTCCTGTTACGTGAATTTAAAGTTTTTGATATCATTAGAGACGGTCGTTTAAGATTTACCTTTAGGCTGTACCTAAAAAGAATTTTTTATTGTACTGAATGTTTGGGATAGTTGTCTAGCTTTAACAAATGTTTAGGTGAGTAAACTCTTGGCAAATTGATACTAAATCTCGGCGCTTATGACAAAGAAAATAATAATCAATTTTTTTCTAATTACGATTTGGTGGGGAGTAGTTTTTTTCCGATCCGTTTGTTTTGCTTTAAAGAGACAGTGTCCCCGACCTGGAAAGTTCTGTCACATCTTGATTTATTAATTCTTCTTAATTGTATTTCCTGTGCTCTGTCAATATATACCCTTCGACCATTGAAAATGGTCAAAAAAGGGGTATACTAACACTTTGTGCAAATGTATGTAACAGGCAGAAGGAGGCGTGGGAGACCCCACAAAGTATATATATTCTTGCTCAGGATCACTAGCCAAGTCGATTAAGCCATGTCTGTCTGTCTGTCCGGATGTCTGGATGTCTGGATGTCTGGATGTCTGGATGTCCAGATGAACACACAGATCTCAGCTATTATAAAAGCTAGAGACACCAAATTTGGCATGAAGGTTTCTGTTGATCCGGGACAGGTGAAGTTTATTTCAAATGTTGGGTGCCACGCCCCCCCCCCACGCAAATCAATAATTTCATCTTTTAAGCTGATTTGCGAGCGACATATAAAAGATACAACATTCTGAGTAAGACTATACTTAGCTAATTATAATACCAACATAACGTCAAAATTCCAATCCGATCGGACAACAAACACAGAAGTTATTAAACAAAAACCTTGTTCGCTTTGATTTTGTATACAGACCAGCAAGCTGTGACGTCATTGCAATGCTCATGTAGGAAAGAAAAGGAAAGAGAATGCGAGCGCGTAGCGCCATCTGTTGTTCTTCTCTTTCTTTTTCTATGCACACGCATTTTTTGCATTCAAACGCACACACACACATACATACATTTGTGCTTGACCAATGAAATGATACACGCATATACACGTATTCATACACAGACGCATATAAAGGCTTACGTTACGATATTTCTATTAAGTAGAAGTATTGTACAATTATTGACTCTTTACGTTTCAAAAAGGTCGAAGGGTATCCCACTGTCGCGTGCCGCTCGACTGTTGCTCTTGTTTAAAATAATGAAGGTGCGAGTATTATCCGCTGTGCCTTCTTCTATTAAGTATTATCTGATTTCTAAAGCAGTTGACCGGTTTGTCGACTGTTTCGATTGAGTCTGAAAGCGAAATTTCGCTATGTATCGTTGCCATATCGGACTGAAGGTGGCTTTCCAAAGCGTGGATGGCCTGTCTGGATAGTGCATCTGCGACATGGTTCTCCTTCCCAGGCTTATACAAAATTTTTGCGTTGTGCTCATTTATAAATGCCTTCCACCTTTTGATTTTAGCATTTGTGTTTTTATCTGGCACGGCAAACGTTAATGGTTGGTGGTCTGTGTAAATATTCAGATTTTTAGCGCCATGCAGATAGTCCTTTTAAAAGCCCAATACAATGGCTAAACGCTCTAGTTTATTTGTTACCAAACCTTTTGGACCTAGATATAATCGTAAACTTCCGTTTTAGGGCCAAAAGCTGAAGCGTCGTAGTTAAATCAAAGGCTTTGTGTAGTCTGGGTAGGGTAGCATTACATTTTCGGACACTAAGATATTCTTAAGTTTCTCAAATGCAGAGCGTTGCTTATCATCTAAAATAATGGGTATCTTTTTAGAACGGCTGGCGGAAACTTTCCCATTTTCTCCTTTGAGGATGTCATTCAAAGGTCGAGCTATTGAAGCAAAGTCCTTTATAAAGCAGAGGTAATAGGTTGCTAACCCTAAAGAGGATCTAACGGTGAACAAATTAGTGGGTTCTTCATAGTTAAGGATAACCTCTACTTTTTTTAGGATTTGTTGTGATCCCGTCTTTGGATACTATGAATCACAAATATTCGACACTTTCCTTAAAGAAGTTCGATTTCTCCTTAGACACCCTCATGTTAGCTTCAAGTAGTCTATCTAGTACCCAACGAATATGATTCAGATGGCCCTCAAGTCGCTCAGAAAAATAATAACGTCATCAACGTAAACAAAACAAGACTTTCCTATTTGGGGCCTGAGTACGTCATCTATGGCACGTTGAAACATACTGGGTGCATTTTTAAGGCCGAAGGGAAGTCTACAAAACTCGTATTTTCCATGTGCAACTGAGAATGCGGTTTTCTCCCTATCATTTTCTGCAAGTAAGATTTGATGAAATCTCGACTTTAGATCTAGCGTTGTAAAAAATCTGGCTTTTCTCAAATTTGATAGAAGGAATACAACATTTGGCACCGTGTATTTGTCGTCCACTGTCTTTGAGTTTAGCTTCCGAAAGTCTATAACCATTCTCTTTTTCTTATTTCCCTTTTCATCTGAACCCTTTTTGTCGACTACCCAAACCGGATTGTTGTAGGGTGAGTGCGAAGGTCGAATAATTCCGTCTTTCAACAACGCCTTCGTTTCCTCATTTACAAAATCTGCTACGCCTAAAGGATATAAATAAAGTCCTTGAGTATACCGGTTGGTCGTCTTCCGTACGTATGGTTACAATAATTTTGGTATTAAATGGCAGCGCCTCTTCTGGGTCTGCAAAAACACCCAATCGGTCTTTTAGCATTATGTGGAATTTTTCGGCTATCTGGTTTGGTACTACGATGTCTTTTATATCAGAGAAATTAAGGCTATTACATTTTACAAATTTAATTGGTTCGATTGAGCTTCCGATTTTTAATATTTTATTTTTCAAGTCCAACGTTGCATTAAAATTTTTTTTTTTTTTTTTTTTAATTTTTAGTTGATTTTGTTTCCCTGCTTATTTCTTTCCATAAACGATAGCAAGACCTTTGGCTAAAAAATGGACATTGTCATAATTTGTAAGTTCGTGTCAAATACAGCTGTTGAGGCTGTTGTTGGCCTTTGTTCATAATCATTTTCATCTGACTCCTCTAGATCTTCTTCTTGGGCTAAATGGTTTACTCTTTGTTGTTTCGGTCCTGTAAACCTGGCAATGCCACTATTTGGTCTTCTTTGTTGCATGTTCATAGGCAATTTATGCCTGAACAGGACTTGAGTTATGTTGTTGTTGCTGCTGGGATGGCCAAACATTTTGAAGTTGGTGTAAGGTACACTGGTTCAAGATTGGTGCTTGTCTTAGTTGGTTCGATTGAATGGTTTGCATAGATACGTCAGTATCAAACAGCTGAGTCGGTGCCTGGACTGGTATTTGACCTGCTTGGTTGTCAAAACTGGAGCACAAACTGGCGCTTACTAAAATATGGGTTTTTGCCTTGCATATTAGTGGTTCTATCCCCATTAGTATTTTTATCCGGCTTCGGACCTTTGTCCTACAAGTTTTTTGAGTAGTTCAGACCGAATTAATAACGCTCATGGTTTGACTCAACCTCCTGTGCTAGAGCAAGGGCTGTTGGTAAGTCCTTGGCTCCTTTGGCAAACAGAATATCGCTCAATGACTTCTTTGTGCCTGTTTTAAATACACGTAAAGTGTCAGCCCTATACTTTTCATTAAGTGACATCGCCAAGGGTTAATCGCACGTCATTATAGTTTTTATGTGTAAGCAGGGTCAATCTTTTTCGACTTCATCATAAAATTCGGTGAGTGTCATATCACCCTGTCTTAACGTCTACAACTCTTGCTCGATTAGGTAGATGGGCCTTTTGTCAGCGTATGTAAAGTCAAGGCGATTGATTATTGCCTTAAAATTCAACGGCGTGCTGAACGAAGCTAGCACGTTGTTTACAGAGTTTTTAATTTTATTTCGGATAATACCAAGGGCTTGGTAATATTTAGAACTACCCTCGTATGTTTCATAAACCTTAAAAGCGACAAGAGCCGCTTTTCTCCACGACACATACAATGTATTACTTTCGCCCTTTTTATTTTTTTTTATTTTTAATAATTAACCAAGGGGCGTTCTACTTACAACTTGAGTGATGATTTAAAATATCTAGTGTTTTTTTTATTTCAATCGCCGTTTGAGTAGGCGGCCTACCAGCTGTTGTGTTTCTCCGTTTGATATCGTGTGACTTTTTTGTATTTGCCGCGCACCTGCTCTAAATACAACACTGCTCCTGTCAGCAGTTATCGATTAACAGCTGACTGTAAAATTTTGAGAAAGCTGCGTTTTTTGGTTTGCGTTTTATAGGCATTGAAAGCAGACGATCTCGTGAATTTTAACGAAAATGGAGATCGAGATCGTCTGCTTTCAATGCCTATAAAACGCAAACCAAAAAACGCAGCTTTCAAAATTTTACACTGACAGGAGCAGTGTTGTATTTAGAGCAGGTGCGCGGCAAATACAAAAAGTCACGGACTTATCAAACGACCCTCGTACTAAGAAATCTTTTTATTTTAGAATTTCCTTTTATTTAAAATATCTCGGTCTGACTTTTTCCTTTATTATTTTCTGGCATACTATTTATATTTTTCGGACATATTCGCCATACATATTCTCGTCCTTGCCTCCTCTTCACGGCTCGGCAGATGTAAACTCTGTGTGGCCACAAAGTTATTTTAAATTAATTTTATATATAAGTTTATGATGTATTTTAATTTTTTTATAATATAATTTATAAGTTCTGTCCATACAATGCTGTGTATTTGACATGATGACTTATGTTTTCTGATGCGTCGTCGACGTATACAAGTAAAGATAGTCTGAGTCGTGTTAGTTAAACAAACATTTATTTGAGCACTTTAGGTTTTGCAAATCAACTCAATCGTGATTGATACTCGGCGTTACATTCAAGACTGACTTATGCTAACAGAAGATGCTTGTATTTAAACCCTACGTTGATCGCAGCGCCGCTCAGCGCAGCCCAGCATAATGTTGACATTGCGCTTCCTGCACAACATCCGGTCCATATTTCACGTTATGCTGACTACGTCGTTCCCAGGCTTCTACTAGCGCACAGTGTCGGTGACCGAAGAACTGCTTGAAACGTATATTTATTGACAACTCAGTGAATGGTTGTTAGCTACTTCCTCCTTTAAGACCTGGCCATCCTCGGTCATGCCAAGATCCCTCAATGCCTGGTTGACGGCGTCTGCAAACCTTTTCTGCTGGCGACCTCGCAGCCACCAAGAGATTCCAAACAGAGACGCACATAAGATTGCTCCTAGTGAACCAGCCAGTATTGGCCTAATGACAAGGTCGGTCTGCAACTCATCGATGCGCTGCAAATTTTCTTCGTTGAGCTTATGCAGGTAGGGGAGACTTAGCACGGTTTGGTGTCGTGCAAATTTTATATTTGAAGCTGCTGCTAAGTCAGGGTGTTTCTTGCTAAGAGATGTGTCCAATTTAGTTGCTGCTTTGGCTTTAGCTAGAATAATCAATTTAACAGTTTACTCTAATTGGCGCCTTGCAATCTCTGGCAACATGCTATGAAAGCCCTCCACTTTCCCATTTGACGTTCTTTGAATGAAGCGGTGCATTCACCACGTCAATGTCAAACTAATTTTTTAACAAAGACCGGATTGTCTCCGAATTAAAAGATGCCTCATTGTCACAATAAAATAATTTATTTCTTTGCGTTCCTCATCATTGGTGATGTCAGTCACCCAAGACTTGCAGTGCCAGAACTTAGTGGACGGGAATGCTTTTACCAAATTGTCTTGTATGCGTGCCAAAATAGGCAAGTCACAGTGGATGGCATTCACAACCTCAGGTTTAACCACATCTTTTAAAGTCTCAAAGAGATTTTCATGACTATCAAAGCCTAAAATGTGCCGCGTCTTTTCACGAAAAATTAGATAGAATTGTTTCGACAAGGGTGTTTGATCTTCTAACACTATCTGATTCCTAAAACAATTCAGTGGTTTATCAGTGGCTTCAATAGTATAAGTGAGTGAAGCTTCGCTGTGCACTGTGGCCGCATCGGACTGAACCGAATTATCCAAGGCATTAATATTCTGCCTTGATAGCGCATCCGCTACATGATTGTCTTTGCCTGGTTTGTACAGAACTCTCGCGCCAGAATCTTCAATTCTTGCTTTCCAGCGTTTTATTTTAGAGTTCGGGTTTCTGTCAGAGACAGCGAAAATTAACGGCTGGTGGTCAGTGTAGATGTTAATGTCACTCTTTCCGTACAGGTAGTGACGCAAAGTGTCCAGAGCCCAAACTATGGCCAAGAGTTCTCTCTCATTGGTCGCATAGTTCAATTCGCAATCTTTCAGCGTTCGGGAAATCATGGTTATGGGTCTATTATTCTGCGAGAGGACCGCCCCAATTCCACTGGAAGAGGCGTCAGTGGTTAGGTCGAATGGCAGGTTAAAGTCTGGATAGTGGAGTATAACCTCTTCCGATGCCAAAATGTTCCTGAGTTTATCGAAGGCTTGCTTCTGAGTTTCATCAAATTCTACAGGAATAGACCTTGATCGCTGTTTGCTGACCTTGCCGTTGTCCCCTTTTAATATGTTAGAAATAGGCCTTGCTATTTGTGCAAAGCCCTTTATGAAACACCTGTAGTAGCTAGCCAGGCCTAAGAACGATCTTACCTCATACAGTGTGGAAGGCTGTTTGAACTCTTGAATGGCTCTGACTTTGTCCGGACTTGTCCGCGTGCCCTGTCGCGAGACAATAAATCCAAGAAAGTCGACGCTTTCCTTAAAAAATTGGGACTTTTCTTTCGATACTCTCATGTTAGCATCGTAAAGACACTTGAGCACCTTCTCAATGTCCCTGACGTGTTCCGCTTCATTCTTTGAGAAGACAATAACATCGTCAACGTACACGTAGCATATCTTGCCGATGTGCTCCCGTAGTACGTCATCAATGGCCCGTTGGAATATGCTTGACGCATTTTTAGGCCGAATGGTAAACGGCAAAACTCATATTTACCACCGTTTACCGAAAATGAGGTCTTTTCACGGTCGCGTTCAGCTAGTGTGATTTGATGATACCCTGACTTTAAGTCAAGAGTAGAAAAATACCTCGCACTTCCCAAGTTTGAAAGTATCATGGCTATACTGGGCATTGGATACTTGTCAGCTATGGTCTTGGAATTTAATTTGCGGAAATCTACTACTAACCGCTTTTTTGCTTGGCCAAAGTCGTCTGTCCCTTTTTTCCCTACAACCCAGATCGGATTGTTATATGGAGATTTTGATGCTCGAATTATTTTGTTGTGTAGGAGGTCTTTTACCTCTTCATTAACAAAATCGGTGGAGCCCGCAGGGAATGGATACATCCTGGAATATACCGGTTCATTGTCTTGGGTTCTGATTGTAGCTACTACATTTGTGTTAAACGGCAGCATCTCGTTTGGATCTGCGAAAGCTCTGATTTTTTTCGTTCATCATTTTAATGAACTCATTTCTTATGGTTGGCGGTACTTCAATGTCGTCTATTTTCGTAAAGTTTACGCTGCGACATTTGTGGAATAGGATCTCTTCCGTACCTTTTGAGAAGTTTAAGGCCTTTGACGTTAAGTCGATGGTCGCACCTGCTTGTGTTAGGGTGTCTAGACCAATAATGCCGTCGAATGTTGACAGCTGTGGCAAAATGAAAAAAGGGCATTTTATGCCGAAAAATGTAAGAAAGCATTTACTTTTAATGTTGTTAAAGCCATGAAGTGATTTTACCACGAATGGAGTCTCCACAGGTATAATTGTCTGGAGTCCTTCTACCGGTCTAATGTAGTTCTTAGAGGATCCAGTGTCTATGAGGAATTTTAGTGTCTTCCCTGCTACTGTTCGCTTGACGAACGGGAGCAGGGATACTGCACTAAAAAATTAACAGCATCGCTGTCATAGCTAGCTACACTGTCTGCATCGATATCGGCTACCGCTTCGGTCGCTGTCTGTTCGTAATCCTCGTCTGATTGCTCCAGGTGTTCCTCGTCGAGGTGGTTTATCCGTTGTCGGCGCTGGTCAGAGAGTCTCTGTGACCCATGCTGCCTTTTGTACTGACCCTGTTGGTATTGAGTACTCTGAGTAGCTGCCGCAGACTGTCCTGTTCCCTGCTGCCTTTGATAGTTTGTAGGCTGCCGGAATTTTGATAAGGACGGATCTACTTCCATCTTTTCTACTTGGTCTTGCTGCTTTTGGTTACCGCCCGCTTGTTGGGTATGGTTTCCCCGCGTGTAGAACGGGTTTCTTCCCTGTCCTCTCTGACTATCATGATTACCCCCAGAGCGTTTTTGAGCTTTCTCCTCTAGAGCCCTGGCGTAGTTCGCCGCGAAGTTATGCCTATCGTGATTTGATTCAATCTCTTGCGCCATTGCAAGAGCTGAAGGTAAATCTTTCGGCTGCGCCGAGAAAAGTACGTCCGTCAGGTTCTTTTTTAAGCCTGAAATGAATACACGAAGTGCATCGGCCCTGTATTTTTCGTTTAGGTATGTTGCTTGCGCTCCATCGTGTGTCATGATGGTTTTATTTGTGAGAATGGGTGAGTTTTTTCTCAACCTCCTCATAAAATTGGACTACAGATGAAGCACCCTGCCTAAGCGTGGCTAATTCTTGCTCTAGCAAGTGTAACGGCCGCTTGTCAGCGTAGGTGAAGTCTAAGCGACTAAGGATCGCATCAAAATTTAACACTGTGTTAAAAGAAGCCAGTGTTGCGTCCGCAGAGTCTCTGATCTTGTTCCTAATGATGAGCACCGCCTGATAGTGCCTTGAACTGCCTGCAAAACTTTCATAAATGGTATAGGCAGCTTTTGCCGCCTGACGCCACGAGACGTATTGCTCCTGTGAGCCATGGAATTCCGGCAAAGATTTTACCGCATCCAGAGACTCGTCACATGCGACTCGTCTGTCAATGGTAATGGGACTGTATGACTGAACCTGAGGCACTGGAGCACCTGCAGCTTGTATCTGACTTGTAATTTCCTGCAGTCGCTGCTCAAAGTCATTTTTTTGTGCTGCTAAAGCGTTAGTCACTGCAGCAGTGATGACAGCATCTAGTTGTGCAGCGTTCATGTTCTCCATTCGTTGGTCGTTGGTTGAGGTCAGATTTAAGTTATCAAACTCTGATAGCAGTCCGTCTATTTCAAACTCGTTGTCTGAATTTGTATTAGGCGAGGTCAGTTTTTTGATATCCAACCCTGCGCATAACTCGCCAAGATCGCTGTCCGAATCGCTCATACAAATGTGTCACTGTTAACGGTTGTTATGTTAAATGCAAAAAAATTGCCAGTATTGCAATTTACTTGTGGCAAGAAGGGTAAATAATTTGGTGGGGCAAGACGTTTGTTTTATTTAAGGAAAAAACAAATTATTGCTTAGAATAAACTAAAAAGAACAGCAGGCGTCACGTTACAATGTGTGACGGCCGTGATAGTGTAGCCAAAAACCAAAGCTTGCTTAGTAAGCTAAATTTTTCGAATGCTTGTTGTTTTGTTTTTGCTTTAACTTCGCTTTCCGTCTACAGAACGAATTAAATTTAAATTAATTTTGCACACCAACCAAAATATTCACAGAGATAATTAAGTTATAAAATGCAGAATATTATTAAAAGACAGTTTACTCTTATTTAATTTTGTTCAGAATTTTAACTTTGGGCTATTATCGATATAAATAATTATTGAATGAAAATTTCACTTACAAGGTCATTGTTATCCTAGTTAAGTTAGATGGTTTAGGTGTTCTTCCTTCCTTCCTTCAGAGGCTGTTTTGATGTGAATCTTCTTTTTTTATACTCGTAGCTGACGAGCTCGTTGGTGCATTTGCACAGGGATGGGCACTGATATAAGTTTGTGCACTTTTGTTGGTGTAGGCGTTGTCTCCGTACAACACTATTTTGTTTCCACTACTGCAGGCGTTGTCTCCGTACAGTAAAACAAAAGAAATAATAGTTTCTTAGTGTTTTGTTTGCTGCTGTAGGCGTTGTCTCCGTACAGCGCTTTTATTTAAAAGACTGTAGTGGGTATCATCGACCTCACTACGATTTGTTTAACAAATTAACGGGACGAAATTCCTCGTTAATTTTTCACGATCACAAGTACTTTTTTGATAGATTAACGGGACGAAATTCCTCGTTAATTTTTCACGAACACAAATGTTTTGGGTCGGAGTTCGAACCGAAATTGGGCGCCAGTAAAGATAGTCTGAGTCGTGGTAGTTAAACAAACATTTAATTGAGCACTTTAAGTTTAGCAAATCAACACAATCGTGATTGATACTCGGCGTTACATTTAAAGACTGACTTATGCTAACAAAAGATTCTTATATTTAAACCCTACGTCGATGGCAGCGCCGCTCAGCGCAGCCCAGCATAATGCTTACGTTGCGCCTCGTGCACAACATCCGGCCCATACTTCACGTTATGCTGACTACGGCGTTCCCAGGCTTCTACCAGTGGACAGTGTCGGTGACCGACGAACTGCTTGAAACGCAGATTTATTGACAACTCGGTTAACGGCTGTTAACTTGTACAGTCTGTGGTAGTTATCACGTTTGATTCTTCTTGGTTTTATGTTTGGTGCGTCCTGGAAGTTTTCTTTTTCGTTTTGTAAGGATGTTTTTTTGTTTTTTGTTTTTTTGGAATCTTTTTTTTGGCGTTAGTGCATTTAATTTTTTGGCTTTTTTATTTCTATTGTTTGTTACTTTATTCTTACATTTTTTCCTTTCTTTCTCATGTTTTTTTTTTTCTTTTTAAAGGGTTTTTTGTCTAATGAGGGGAAATTCCTTCTTTTTGTTCAGGCCGCCCGCGGCACCACTTGTTCCCGCAGCCGGGGCGCTGGAGCAGAGGGGGGGTGGGGGGTGTGGGCCTTTCTTGAGGTCCTTTTGAAAGTGGAGAGGGGTTTTTTTTTTTTGTTCCTTTCACAATAAAAAAGATCAACTGCACAGTTTCGAAGTCAAGACATAAGTAAAGTTTATTTCAGATCGTTCTTAGCGGCTAACATATAAACGGGGAAATATTCTTGCTGGGTTTCCTCTCCCGCGAATGACTCTGGGGGCGGAGTCTCAACTATTTCTTTAGCCTAAACAATGCGACCCATGTATTGATCGCTGATACATTGTATTATTTGCTGATCACTGCCTAGGCTGTGTGATGCTAGGCTTATGTGATGGTATGAGGGGTGAGGGGGTGGTGGGGGTTTTGTGGGAATTTATTTAATTAAGAATTCAAAAATAAAAATGTCTTTATTCATTCGGTTCAGTTCTTAGACTAAAATATTACAAAAAGGGATTCATTATAAGAAGGCTGCTACTGCTGGGGGCCGCCGCTGTCGCTGCCGTTGTTGACGCTGCCGCTGCTGCCGCTGCCGCTGTTGTCGCTGCCGCTGCTGCCGCCGCCGCTGCTGGGTGCTGGTGTTGTTGCTGATGGTGTCGGGTTCCTGCAGTTGGTCGCGGCTTGGAATTTGCTGACCAAGCGCACGTGGCGGATGTTTAGGCTACAGTGGCCAGTGGTCCCACGGTTTTGGGAATGCTGACCAAGTGCGCGTTGTTTCAAGTGCGCGTTGTTTATGTAACTCTGCCTCATGAGAAGTTGCGCTTCTCGTTGTTGTGTGGCAAGAGTGTCGTTAACTCCTCCCCCTTTAAGCGCGGACGTCCTCGGTCGCGATATATAACCTCTTTTGCGTTGTGGTTGGCTTAGGGTCTTCTTTTGGGGCTGCTGTTTCTTCGTTGGTCACCTTAATGGTTACTTGGCGACTTTTCTTTCTAATTATGAATCGTGCCAGCAGTACCACCAGTAGAACTATGAGTGTTGCCGACATTGTGAGGTTCGCTGATATGCTGATGTTGTGGCTCCCATTTAGTCGTTCTAGCTCTTTTGTGTTGTTTATGTTGACCTCCTTCAACATCTGTAGAGATAATACTTCATCCACTTTTGTTTTTTCTGCCATTAGTTGCAACAGAGGTGGTGTCGCTTCGACGGGAGTCATGGTTTTTGAGATATAGATGTCATCTCCGACTCTTATAGTTGCATTTTCGAACTGTATGAGGAACGTCCCTTTCAGGTCCATCTTTTCCATGTCTATTTCGATTGTTCCCACGAAGTCGTTTAGCAGGAGCGTGCCGGTGAACAGCTCTTCGTGGTTGGGTACGTGTTGGCTATTTATTACTTTACATTGGGGTATTTGATTTCTTAACAAGTGGGTGATACATTTGTCTTCGCTTAAATCTACTAAACTATTTCTATTACAAATTATTTTTTCGTTGTGGGTTTCGCATGGTTTTTTTATTCCTAAAATTTGTTGTTTGCATCTTACTATATTTTCGAATTTTATTTCGTTTATTATATCTCCTATTTTTACAGTTTTTAATAGCATTGGGATACATAGTTCTTTTGAAATTAATGGGATATTGATCATGTATAGGATATTTTTGTTGTTGGTTGCTATTTTTATTTTGGAGAATTCTAGTAATTCTTCTGGGTTTATAAACAATATATCTTCTGTTTCCAGAATGTCTGTAATTTTCTTTATTTCTACTTCTGACAGAATTAGTGAATTTATGGTGTTAGTTTTTGCCCAGTCTATTGCGTAGATTAGATTATTTAATTCTTCTTTAAAGGCGTGTATCTTATACTTTAATGTGGTGGTTTTTTGATTTTTAATTTCTGGGTTATCTTTTTCTGTTTTTATAATTGTGTTTGTTATCTGGGTGATCTGGTTTAGTCGATCATTTAATACTCTGTTTATTACAATTTGTTTGTTATTATTTTCTAGTTGTTCGTTTATTTTTTTCGTTATAATTTCGTGATCATTATGGTCCGGCGTGCCGGCCAACCATTTCCAGGCGGTGCCCAAGATTTCTATTGATCTTGTTTTCCGCTGGAACGGCCTGAGCCTTCTGAGGTTTGACTCTGCCTTTGAGAGCTCGAACGTGAGGAATGGGTATATTGGGTTGTTTGTTCCTATCTCGTTGACTTGGCTTGATAGATTATTGAATGCTGTCTCGTATTCTTCCACGTCAAACACGTGAATAATCTTGAATGTGCCATTTTGAATTGCTGCGGTGCCTGTCTTGATGGGTATCAACTGTGAATGTGAATAGTCTAGTATGGTCGTGATGCCAAAACATGTTGGCAAGAAAAGTAACCTGGAAGAATATTATGTTTTTATGTTATTTTTTATGGACTACTTTTCCTGAGCGGGTTTTTATTGTTGTATTTCTATCTTCTGCAACTATTTCCTTTTTATACTTTGGCGACAACTTAGAACCTAACCTTTTATCGATCCTAACGTAAACTACGTCGCCTTCCTTGTATGATTTTATGGGCAATTTCTTTCTATTGTGGTACTGAATGGTTTCCTCTTGTTTATTTTTCAACTTTTGAACAACCTCTTTGCGTGCCGAATCTAGTGTCTGTGGGTCCGTGATTAGTCGGTGTCCGAAAAATATGTCTATTGGTTTTTCCTTGGTGGTTGAGTGGATAGATGCATTGTACTCTTGAACGGCTTTGAAGATTATTTCTTCGAATGTAGCCGCGTCAGAGTCTTTGCTTAGGCATCTCATTATTTCTGTTAAAGTCGAGTGGAATCTCTCGACTTGACCGTTACTGTTAGAGGAATAGGGTGGTGTCGTGTAGACAGATGCTTTTAGCTGTTCTTGCAGCAGAAATTTTATGTTGGCGGAGTTAAATGCTTTCTCATTGTCCATAACGATCAACTTAGGCATGCCAAAGGCTATCATTATTTCCCTTAGTGGGTGTTTCAGATCTTCTGAGGCTTTTGATTTTAGTAGTTTAATTTGGGCGTACTTGGAAAATTTGTCTATGGCCGTGAGCACCAATTGCTTTTGTGTGGTATAGATGTCTATATGGATGACCTGTCCGGGATAGGTAGGTATGGGGGTTGGTTGGATTTCTCCGTTGTTCGGGTGTCTGTCGTACTTGGATAACTTGCAAGTTTCACATGCCTTCGCTGTCGCTTCCGTTTTTTTTCGGAGGCTTGGGAAGAAGAACTTGCTTATTATCTGTAACTTGTTTTCTACTGCGTTCCTATGTGCCCTCATGTGTTCCTTCGCTACTATGTCGTCTTGTTCGTCTTCTTTAGTTATATCCTTCACCTGTTTCTGCGTATACCTGACCTTATACCCGCTGAAATGAATCGGATAGATGTTCTGTATCTTTCCCATGATTCTTTCTGCGGTAAGTAGGCCATTTACGAGTTTTGGATCTAATCGATCTTTAAGGATCTGAATTAACTCTTCTTCTGAATATTCTTTTCTCTTGACGATATGTCGATGGTAAGTGGGGAAAGGTATGGAGAATTCTTCGGACTCCTCCTCTGAGGTAAGCAATAATAACTGGTTTTTGAAGACATTAATTGGTACGTCTTCTACCGGTATCAAGTTATGTGAAGAGCTCTGATCGCTGTGAATTGTGGCTGTTGTGGAATTCACTTGCGTCCCTACTGGAATTCTAGACAGAGCGTCCGCCACTACGTTTGAGGTGCCTGGTTTGTATCTAAGCTCGTGGTTGTACTCTTCTAGGTAGCTCTTCCACCGCTTCAGTTTCGCATTGTTGTTTTTTGCATTCAGAGCGAAGGTTAGGGGTTGATGGTCAGTATATATTATCACCTTGGTTGTACCGTATAGGTACATACGCAAACTCTGAAGAGCCCATACTATCGCTAGCATTTCTTTTTCATTTGCAGCGTAGTTTTCTTCGGTCTTCGTTAGAGTGCGGGAAATAAAGGTGATGGGTCGAGAATCTTGTTCGAGGACTGCGCCAATGGCATAGTTTGATGCGTCGGTAGTTAGTTGGAATTCTTTGTTGAAGTTGGGGTAGGACAGGATGACATCTTGAGATGTTAAGGTTCGTCTTATTTTGTTAAACGCACCTAGTGCTTCCTTATCTAATTCTATTTTAGTTCTGTTAGAGATGTTTTTTGACGCACGTCCGTTCTCTCCTCTAAGTAGATTTGTGAGTGGTTTGGCTAATTTAGCGAAGTCACGGATGAATCTTCTATAATAACTGGCTAACCCCAAGAATGACCGTAATTCTCTTAGGGTTTTTGGAGCCGGGAAATTTTCGATTGCTTTTACTTTTGCAGGATTTGTCTTAACGCCATCTTTAGAAATAGTGAACCCTAGGAAATCGACTTCTTCTTTGAAGAATTCGCATTTATCTATTTGGACTTTCATGTTGGCCTTGGTTAATGTTTCGAATATGGTGCTTAAATGCGAGGCGTGTTCGGACTCGGACCGACTGAAGACTATGATGTCATCGATATACACATAGCATATTTTTCCTACATGGTCTCGTAGGATATCGTCCAACGCTCTCTGAAATATTGATGGTGAGTTCTTGAGGCCAAAAGGTAGGCGGGTGAACTCGTATTTTCCACCGTTTATTGAGAATGCCGTCTTTTCTATGTCTTTTGGTTTTAAGGGGATTTGATGGAACCCGCTTTTTAGATCTAGAACTGAGAAATATTTGTTGTCGCCCAATTGTGCGATTATTTCTCCGATCTCAGGGATAGGGTACCTATCCGAAATGGTGACAGAATTCAGTTTTCGATAATCTATGACTATCCTATACTTCTTCTCCCCAGACGCATCGGCTTTTTTGGGGACTATCCATACTGGAGCGTTGTATGGCGACCGTGAAGGTCTAACGATGCCATCTAGTAGCAATTGATTCATTTGTTTTTCAACTTCTGGTCTCAATGAAGCAGGGTATGGGTAATGTTTACTATACACCGGTAAATCCGATGAGGTTCTTATTTCTCCTTCTACCTGGGTAGTGTAAGTCAGTTTTTCGTCGGGTTCAGCGAATAACTCGACATGTTTCTTGATGATTGAGTCCATGATTTCTTTCTGTTTTTCTGTCATATGCTCGGTTCTCACTTTGATATTGTTTACCGCCTGAGTGGGCAGTTGTTTAATGTTTATCCTGTAGTCCCCGTTTATGATCAGAAGGTCATTTCTAACGTCGATGACGGCGTTGAGTCTTTTTAAAGTGTCGTTTCCTATTATACCATGGAATGTTTTGAGAGTGGGGAGCAAGAAAAATCTTATTGGAGTATGATCTTTGTTGAATAATTGAAGGAAGGTATGGTGAGTGATCTTTGTTTGACCACCCACAGAGTTTGCATAAAAAGGGTGTTCATTCAACTTAGGGTTCGTTACTAGGTTTGTTTGAATGTAGTTCTGGTTGGATCCTGTATCTATTAGGAATTTAAAAGTCCTTCCGTCCTTCGTACCACAATTGATGTAAGGTAACGAAGAACTATTTAGTCTAAAAAATTGACATCGGCCACATCTACGGACACGGTAGCATATTCTGGTTCATTCTCCTCTGTTGACACGCCCGTTAACTCCGCTACCCCTTGCTGTTCGACATAGTCGTAGTAGGCTTGTTCGGACATTTCCGGTGGGTATGGCGTTTCGTACTCGGGTTCTCTGTCTGGCTCTGGCTCTCCGGTGGTAACATGAAAGTGCCTCTGGTATTTAGACACGGGACCAGTTTGGCCTTGAGGAGGGGGGCGTTTCCCAGCTAATTCGTTACCCTGTGGTCTATTCATGTAGTCGATTTGTTTTGATCGGACAGAGTGATCAACTTCCATGGGTGTTGGTTTTGGGTATGGTTTCGGTGCGGATGGTCTGGGAGGTGCTACTTGCTGTTGGCCCTGCGTGGGTAATTGCATTTGGTATGGGATATAGGAGCTTTGTGGCGGTCTATAGGGTTGGAGTGCAGTGTTTTGGTTAGCACCGGTCGGAGGCATTAGATGTTGGTATATTGCCGGTCTTGGGGTGTGATAAAATCGTGGGTCGAAGTTCCTCCATTGCGAGGAACTGGCGTTCGGTAAAGGTTTTTGAGCTACTACTCTAGTTGTTTGTCTTGGCAGTAGAGGTGGGGGTTGTTGTCTAATCTTAGGCGCAAATGAGTTTCTTTGCTCCTGATTCTCTACTAGATCACACAGGTGCAATGCGTGGCTCAGATCTTTTGGTTCTTTTATGGCCAATAGGCGTGGTAGGTCGCCATTAAGGCCTCTCACGAATGTGTCGAGTGCCTTGCCTCGGTAATTTTCTGTTAATGCTCTAACGACTTCTGGTGACTCCTCATGGGCTCCGATTTGATTCAAAATCAATGAGAGCTGATGGTAGACCGCTTGGTAATATTCGGAAATGGACATACGGCCTTGGCTTAGCGAGAACATCTGATACTCGAGAGTTTTTAAATCTCTTTTGTCAGCGTAGTGTGCCGTGAGGCACTTTGAAATGGCTTTCCAATTCATTGGCGTATTGTACGATTCTAGGACCGCGTCCGCCTCACCAACCACCTTGGTGCGTACAGCTAGGGTCATCAAATAGAATTTGTAAGACTCTTCTTGTCCTTCGTAAATAGCCATTACGCGGTCGACATTTTTTTTCCAAGAATTGAAAGTGGATCTATCTCCAGAAAACTCTTTGATGAGCTTCGTTAATTCTGGTACCCCCCCCGCGTTCTTCGCCTGCTCTGGGTCCTACCAATGGAATATCCCTAAAATTTTCATGTCCGAAGTTCGGGCTGAACATTTTTTCGCCCTCTAACGTTTCTCTAATTAGACCCATGATAACGCTTTTTAGTTCGGGAGTAGTAGTAGGAGTGCTGGTCCCAGGTTGTCTATTATCAGCCGCTTGGCTGGGACCACCGGCAATGCCCAGCCCTGCCATGGCATCGGTTATCCCGCCTGGCATTCTTGAACAGAACTTGAAATATGAGGAAATGTTCGTTTTGGAATCGGACAACTACTTTGTTCTATTTGGTTTTTTTTGGGATGCACGAAATTTTACTAATTTTTTTTATTTTAAAACCTTTATTTTCCTTTTTTTTTTTTTATTATTTTTTATAGTTTTGTTGCTTGAAGACCAATGGATGGTCTCTTCCTTCTATCCTGGAGGGTCCCTTAGGATTCGCAGGATTGGAATGTGTTATACTGCGACTGCAGTCTCTTTTAATCAGTTATATTTTTCCACGGTGTTATGGGTTATATTAAATTATTCGCCTTTTTGTTTTTCTATGTTTTGGGGCAGAATGTATGTGAATTTATAGAATTTATATTACTTGTGTTAAACTTTTATGGCTTGAATTATTCGCCTTTTGTTTTACTATGTTTAGGGGAAAGTGTGTGCGAATTTATAGGATTTATATTACTTATTTTAAACTTCTATGGCTTAATATCTATTCTTCATGGATTTTGCTTTTATATATTTTTTTTTTAAGATAATTTTTTTCGATATTGCTTAACCACTACGCTTACAGGTATATCATAATCCGGCGAATCTGCTACTCCTGGCTCCTTAGATTTGTTCCTTTTTGTCCTGCGGCGGTGCGGCGAAGCGGCGGTGCGGCAGGTGACTGGGGATCCTTGGTAGCACTTTATGTCGTAGCCGTCTGCGAACTGGTGCTACAGACGGAGTCGGCGGTAAACACAAAACGAGACCCGTGAGTTCTTTAAAAGTCAATCGCGCTCGCTCTTACGAGGTATTACGAACTCGGTACACTATGTGGCGATGGGGCACTGGTACATTAGACGCGAGGTACACTATGTGGCTTTTTTTTTTAGGCACTGGTACTACAACACGATGTCTTTTTCGGATACTCTCAGGGTCCCTGCTCGGGCGCCAATTAAATATTTATTTAATTAAGAATTCAAAAATAAAAATGTCTTTATTCATTCGGTTCAGTTCTTAGACTAAAATATTACAAAAAGGGATTCATTATAAGAAGGCTGCTACTGCTGGGGGCCGCCGCTGTCGCTGCCGTTGTTGACGCTGCGCCGCTGCTGCCGCTGCCGCTGTTGTCGCTGCCGCTGCTGCCGCCGCCGCTGCTGTTGGTGCTGGTGTTGTTGCTGATGGTGTCGGGTTCCTGCAGTTGGTCGCGGCTTGGAATTTGCTGACCAAGCGCACGTGGCGGATGTTTAGGCTACAGTGGCCAGTGGTCCCATATATATACTTACGTTGCCCATTAAAATACATTGCCAAGGTCCCAACCTCAAACGGCAATTGTACGTCCCAATTTAATAAAAAAGATAACACTCGTTTTCCACTTTTTTTCCATTACATTTATTAAATATCAATAAATTTTGACCGGCAGCAATATTTTGGCTGCACCGGCACAACAAACACACATAGTCTTATTATTAAATTGACACACATTTAAATACTACATTACATTTCTCTACACATATTTAGTTCCTTTTTTTTAAAAAAAATATAACTCAACATTGAAATTAAAAATAATTTAATTATTTTTTAGGTACGCGTTTTATTCTTTGTTTACCTTTTTTCGCCTTAGTGGTCGCAGTCCCCTTAGTGATCCAGTGTGAAAACCCCAAACACGCCCACCACCTCTTTCCCTTCCATTTAGGTTTTCGTTCCCAGGCTGCACTAGCTCAAATATTAAATATCACTTAGTGGGCAACCGTGACTTTTAAAATCACTTATTTTTTATTTATCGTCTCATTGTGCACTGTGTTGTGGTATTACAAAGCGCTGCAACATTGCAAAAATTATCGAATATATTTTCCTCCGTCTGAGAAAATATATCCTAATAATAAATAATTATTTATTTATTTTTTCCACATAATAATTTATTATTTTTTAAATAAATTATTTTGCGTTTCTTTCTCTCAGAATTTCACGCTGAGTATAATAATTGTTTCGATAATTATTATTACTCAATAAAATATATCGATAATTATAAAATAATATTTATATTATTTTTTTTTGCAATCTTTTTCAAAAAAAGCGTGTAGCCTTTGTAACTTATCAACAAATTCCTCGCTCAATAGTTCGATAAAGTTTCCGTTCTATTTGTAGAACATTCTTGTTTATCGTTAAAACAAGAAATTCCTGCTCCGTCCGATTTTCTACGCTCTTCTGTTTCACGTTTCTGGCTCCGTCACCCAGAATCCAATTGCAT
>JAEIFJ010001510.1:0-86515 GCA_018903435.1 Leucophenga varia | reverse complement strand
AATCGAATTGAATTGAGTTCGAGGCACACAATGAAACGAATTAATATGAAAATAAGCATGTTTTGTTTCATACCCATCGGCATTTAGTAAAATGAGTGAGAATAAATAAAGCGCAAAACGAAATGAAACATTTGGCAAAGCCGAAGGCACTCGAATTACTCAAATTGTTTCGCAGTATTCATTCCTTTAATTCGAGGGAAGCAAGCGGACGCTAGAAATGGGCGGAGAAAAAGAAGCCGACGAGACTGTACGTATTTTGCATTCGCATTTTGTTGTTTTTGTTTAGTTGTTATTGATGTTGTTTTTAAGTATGTAATATTTGTATTTTTGTTTGATTTGTTCGTGCTTATATTATTAAATGTGTATTTGTGACTTGACCATGTGTTTTTTCCAGATTTAGTTTAATTTTCTTGAAATATATAGGAAGAAGATTTATAGTGGAATGTACAACTTAATTGGGAAAAGAGGCAGAAGTGAAGTATGGCAATTTTTCTTAAAAATAAATAACGAAAATGCAATATTTTCTAAAAGATAGTATCTGTAACACAACAGAAACCCATTATGCTGACGATGAATTTGTTGAATATTTAGAGGTCCACCAAATTGACACAAATAAACACCAAGTCGAACAAGAAATTGCAGAAATATTAATGATACATACACAACCATTTTTTCCTGTTTTTGCACAAAACAAGTTGAAAAATATTATGCATTCCAGCGGGCAGTGCGGCATCGGAACGAACATTTTCAAACGCAAGAAATTTAATAACAGAAAAGCATTGTCTAGTAGCCACCAATCCAGAACAGCTTAAACATAAAACACGGCGCATGCACTGGTTGCTTGGGTGTAGATCTAAATTCAGCCTAGAAAATAAAATTAGGCTATATAAAGCTATCCTTAAGCCTGTGTGGACTTATGGAATACAGCTGTGGGGAACTGCAGCTCGATTTAGTATTAATATCTTACAAAGGTATCAAAACATTACACTTCGTAAGATAACTGGAGCTCCATGAAATGAAAACATACATAAAGACCTAAGACTACCAACGGTTGTAGAGGAGATTGCACGTCACAGCAAAAATTATTTCGGAAAACTTAATATACATCCAAATATTTTGGCAAGAAACCTTCTTAACCTAATTACACAACGTAGACTGAAACGAACTCATCCCTCGGATCTTCCAAACCGTCAATCGTTATGAGGTACTTGTACTGGGTCTGTTCAGTATTAATTTGAATATCTCCCTAGCCATACCGCATCCTTAATAAACTATATTGTCAATTTGTTATGTTAGTTATAAAATTTGATTATAGTCCAAAATTGGACTGATTCCAAATAAAGTAAACAATATAAAAAAAAAATGTTTTTGGATTCAATTAATTAAATTTATTAATTAAATATCTAAATATAATAAAATTATAACATATAGATTCATAAGCTAAATAAATACCATAACAAATTACATTGACTTTCGTTTTTTCCTTTCTTTTTTTTTCCAAGACAACAACAACTAAAAAGTCTGCTTGGCAATCGAATACATTCAACTCGTTTGAATGTTATGAGGCAGAGTTTTACGTTAGCGTACTCACTCACTTAAACTTCTTCGGCTTCGCATTCAATTTCACTCAACGCATTTTGAGCATTGTTTATTTGAATCCCTTTTTTGAAATTCATGCAGACCTCTGATTTTGATCTAATCACCATCGAATCGTTATATATACACAAACACTATCTTTCTTTCGCAGTCACGAATGTTAAGATGTACGTGTAATTATAAGATAAACGCGAAAGAAAAAAAAGCTGCAGCATACAGGAAAGTATAATTTTGACACTACCGATTTTACCTTTCTTTTTCATTTTCTTCTCATGAATAAGAAACATATATTTAGCATACAGTGAAAAACACATTTACATTTGACTGTCTATATCTTGGTTTCTATTAAGAAAGCAATGAAATCTTATAGTGTAAGTTGTAGGTCTCTTCGAGTAGAAGAAAACGGTATGCTTAGAATTTTCGGGGGACCCTTAGGGTCTGGATTTAGGGTTAAAAAAACAAATGTTCCCTATTTTTTCAATTAAAGAGCAATATCTTTGTAAATTACTAACCGATTTTAATTTTTTAACATGTTTTAGAAACATATTAAAAACATGTTTTAGTCCATAATTGACCAAGTTATTTAACTTTTTCTAATAAATTTTTTTTTTTTAAAAAATTTTTGTTTTTTAAATTCTTAAGAAAATGCTTAGAATTCTTAGAAAGCCTAATTTTCAAAAATGTGTTCATAGAAAAAGTTACATAACTTGGTCAATTATTGTCGGATTTTTATCATTAAACAATCATTTTACTCGTAGTTCTGTGTACTTTAAGAAAACCTTTCTCATAAAGATAGCTTTCAAACAAAAAAGTGTAACAAAAGTACGAAAACCTGAAATGGTTTGAAAAAAAAATGGTAAAAATTGCGTTTGACTTGAAAATACGCAGAGGTACGATCAAAAATGTCTTAAAAATGTCATTGCCCTCAAAAGGGCAAAGTTTTTTCTTTCTAAAACATGTTCAAAAACTAAAATCGGTTAGTAATTTACAGAGATATTGCTCTTTAAGTGAAAAAATAGGGAACATTTGTTTTTTGACCCTAAATCCAGACCCTAAGGGTCCCCCGAAAATTCTAAGCATACCGTTTTCTTCTACTCGAAGAGACCTACAACCTACACTATAAGATTTCATTGCTTTCTCAATAGAAACCAAGATATTCAAGTTTAAGTTTTGTGTAATTACTTTTGACGGAAAAAAAATGTGTGTAATAACTTTTGACGGCCGCTACTCATTACTTCATTCGCTTGTATCTCGGTTCGATATACCGTTATCTTTTCCAATAAGACATCGATCGATTCAGGATAGATCAAGGATTACAACAATATATCTTATTATAGTCTGACATCAATAGCAACAGTAGGAAGAAGAAAGGAAGTTGAATGTTCAAAAAAATTTGGTTGTGTAATAACATTTGACTATGGCTGTAAATATGAAACTTAAAATAAAATCTTAGACTATTTAAAAAAACTAAAGACTCCAATACAAAACTATATTAGATGTAATTTACATAAATAAATAGCGAGAGTTTAAATTTGCTTTTGCAAAAGTAATTTTTCTTGAACAGTTTTAGCATTTGCTGAATCATGTTAACGAGCAGTTGAATAATAAACAACTTCTTTAAATTATAATTGAAAACATAAAAAGATCTATGAAGAAGTTATCGTGAATAACAATTTCTTAATTAAATAAATTTGCGTTTATTGATAGTGCGGCAAGTCATCTGGTCGGATCCTTTTAAGACGTCGTCTAGTAGTTAACTCAAGTATGGGTAAGTTACTTATCTCGTTGTTTGAATGTGACAGGATTCTGGTGTGGTAACTTCTACTATTTCTTCTTTAACGGTGTGCATTTTGAGATCTCTGTGTATATCTGCGTTAGAAATATACCATTCCGCTGTTGTGATTGGTCGAAGTATTTTTGACTGCTACCTTTGTATTATATTGATGTTTTAGATGTACCCCAAAATTGAAGGCCGTAAGTTCAAATTGGTTTTATGATGCTTTTATTGCTTTATTGATTTATGAAGTTTATTGCTCATGGAGAGCTTCGATTTTTTGTTCATAAGCCAGCTCAGTTGACGATATTTCTCTTTCATTTGATTTCGCTTTTTTTGTAACATATGTGTAACTTCCAAGTCAGTTTATTGTCTAAGTGAATTCCCAAGTATTTGGCCGATTCCTCAATAGGTATGTCTACATTATTAATTTTTAAAGGGATGGGCACGAAAACTCCTTTGGTTGTAAAGATAACTTGTGTAGTTTTGTTTTCCTTAATTTTTATGGCCCATTTGTCAAACCATATTTTGGTGTTATCAAATATGTTTTGAAGCTTATTAGAGGTTGTAGCTAAGTCTTTATGTGAATAAAGAAGAATTGTGTCATCTGCGAAAGTTGCTATCATCGATTCCGTACTTCTTAGCAAATTTGAGCTTTGCAGTTCTTTGTTTTGACTGCTTCTATTTGTAGTAGTTGTTTGCCACTTGTTTTTATTTATTTTTCACTCATTTTGAAAACAAAAACTTTGGCAGGCACTTTTTTACAACCGATTGCATTTATCGGTTGTACGATAATTTTATATGTCGGTTGTTCGATAACTTGTATATCGATCGCTAACAATCTTCTGACCCACGGAATTCCAAGAACATCATGAATGGTTTTTGTTATGAATAAAGACGTGTGCATCTGAAATCATAATAAGGACTTTATTTTGAAATCTTTGAATGATTTCATTATTAGAATCACATGCCACCCCCCATAGTTGAATGCCATAGATCCACACCGGTATCAGAGTAACTTGTAAAGTAGAATCTTGTTACGCAACTTTAGTTTTGAGTGAAAACCCAGAAGCCAAAGCATTTGTCTTAACTTCAAATTTAAGGTAAATCTACCAGTTAAACTCCTCCGTCAAGATATTTGGCAGATTCCACAAGATGGAATTTTTGCGTTGTCAAAAACTAACTGAAGGGCAGCTACCTTTTCTATTTTTCGATATTTTCCCTAATTTTACAGTATTAAGTAAACGTATAAACTGATTTCGAATCATTATGAAATAACTTAAAATTCTCATAATTTGGTAAATAGAAAGCAGAAAGATTTGTTCATGGTGTGCCTTTTTAGAAATTAGATGCTAAAAACATATCAAAAACAAGACACTTCGAAACTTGAAAAACAAAAAAAAAATTTTTTTTTTTTTTTTTTATTATAAGTTTTTTAATTTTTTTTTTTTTTTTCGTGGAGGGGGCGGGTGCCTACAGGTTGTAGAAATGGCAAAAAAGGAAAAAAAAAAAAAAAAAAAAAAACACCACTATACCTGTCTTTTTTAAAAAAAAAAAAAAAAAAAAGTAACCTTGGGAAAACCCAAGCTTAAATACCAAATCACACGAATCTTTAAAGAGTTTATGTGTAATCATCAGTGGTCACCCAAGTTTACACACAATATTAAGTTCAAATTTTGAGCTAAAAATACAGATATGTATAACAACATATTTCTCGAATATATCTGGAAATGGCCGGTAAGGTTGAATGCAAGAAACACCTGAAAATGGGCGTGGCACCATGATATTGGAAGAGTTTTTTACCCAATATGGAGTAAATACATGAATAAATAATAACCATTTTCATACAAAAAATCGAAAATGGTCCGAAAGTTTGTATGGGGCTATACCAAAAAATGGGCGTGGCACATCTGATTTGACATTGGATGACATTAAAAGTGTTTTTAACCAAATTTGAGTGAATATATGCATAAATAAATAGTATTTTTTTACAAAAAATCGGAAAAATCGGAAAAAACGGAAAGTTTATATGGAGGCTATGCCTAAAAGAGGGCGTGGCATTTTGGTTTTGACACTGGATGACAAAAGAAATGTTTTTACACAATTGGGAGCGAATACATTCATAAATAATTACAATTTTTATACAAAAAATCGGAAAAAAAACGGTAAGTTTGTATGGGGGCTATACCTAAAAATGGGCGTGGCACCTTGGTTCTGGTATACAAACTAACTAGGAGCACAAAAAGCTTAAGTTTCGAGTTTCAGGTCAATATCTTTAAAACTTTTCGAGTAACAGCCATCGCAACAGACGGACAGACAGACAGACGACAGACGGACAGACAGACGGACATGGCTAAATCGATTCGTCTCATCGAGCTGACCAAGAATATATATACTTTATAGGGTCTCCGATGTCTCCTTCCATGCGTTGCAAACTTTCGGACAAAATGATAATACCCGTTCACACTATATGTGACGGGTATAAAAAAAAAAAATATTGTTAGTAAGAAAAAGAGCCTAAGGAGAAAAAAACAACCACCCGGCAGGAAAAAAAAAAAAAAAAAACCAAAAAAGTAATTTTAAAAAAAAACCAAAAAAAACCTTGATAAAAAAAAAAATTAAAAAGGAAAAAAAAATTTAATAGAAGGGTCAAAAAAAATTCCCACGAGGAAAGTTTGTTAGCGGTAAAATAAAAGTAGCAATTTGGCGGAGCGAAAGAAAGGGATTTATGAGTTTTTATCTTTTGGTGTGGAGAAAATGTTCAATATTCGGGGTTTTGGTGGAGCACGCTTGGGGAAAAAGGAAAAAGTTCGTTTTTCGGGGGTTGGTGCTTTTTACCACCCTCCCAAAACGTTCAAATTCCCCCGGTCCCCGAACCTGGTCCTTTGCCAGTCACTTAATTCGTCAAAACATGTATTTCAATTTCGAATTTTTTACAATAAAGGCGTTGATTTTATATTTCAATGAATTAAAATAAAATCGGTTTGAAGTGTTGGTATAGCGAAACAGTTCAGTTAGCGGCGATTTTTTTTGTATCACATCACTCTACACGTACTGCGACTTTTCACTGTTTGCAGTCTCTGCGATTCAAAAATCACTCTTTTTGCCAACACAAATTTTTAGACAGAAACAAAATAAATAAATCGAAGCTTTCGTTTTATTGATATCTCATAAGATTTTATACGTTCACGTAGATAATTTTGCTGCATACTAAAATTTATGTTTATAAGCAATGTCTGCTTTTATTTTTTTTACGAGACATTGAATATATTTTTATTGAATCTTAGCTGCCAGCATTGTTTTAAGAGATTGTCCTTGTTTTTTTTTTTTTTTTTTTTTGCTTTATTAAATGTAATATGTTTCCCTTGACTCTGTTTTTGGTTTTTAAACTTGAACTCGTATTTTTTTCAGTGTATTATCTATAGAAATACTAAAAGAAATGTATCTGCAAGTAAGTAGCAGCTAAGAATGCATTAAGAACGTTCTGATGTTTAAAACAATCTTTCACGAACTCACATAATCGTTGACGCACTAAATCACGCCATTCTCTGACTCTCTGACAGACAAGTTCAACTTCAATTTAATTCGATACGATAATCATAAATATGCAAACGCAAAAAAAACATTGACCTGACCGGACATATACTTGACCTGTTGTAAGATTATTAGACGCCTACACCGTAGCCACACAAAGCAGCACGATTTCCGATCAAAGAAAACCACAAAAAGCCCCCCAAAAAAAAAAAAGGCGAAAAAGAAAACTTTAGTGGCACGTGTAATGTTTACTTGCGCCTTGAATACATTTCCGTTTTTCGTTTCCTTTATCGCTTTTTTTCTACTATTCACAGCAGCAGCAATGGCGGCAACAGCAGTAATGGCGGCAGCAGCAGTTATATTCAAATGAAGCCAAACTGTGTGCTTATTACATTAAATTGTTAAAAAGAATTATATTCCATTTCGACACTCACTATATGAGATGTGTGAAATGGGTCTTCCTCGTAATTTTCTTTGCTGTTTATTATGACTTATTACTGTGAAGTTTTTTCTTTTCTTTTTCTGTTTTTTTTTTTTATTGTGTAAAATTCATTTCGTTAAGTGAAAACGCGTGAGAGTGCCTTTAAGTGCGCTGCTGCTGCTGTTGCCGCCGTTGCTGCCATTACGAGTGCCAGAAATTTCATTTTCCACAAAAATAGTTGTTGGCAATCTTTTAGATTTTTTTTTTTTTTTAGCTTTTTTTATTGAGCTTTCTTTATGAGATTTTAGCTACTTTTATGATTTATTTAAGTTTTTCGATGTTGATATTTTACGCGTGATTGCAGAAAATTTATTTGCGCCTAAAACTTTTAATATAAACTTTGAACTTTTAGGCAGTTTTTTTTCGGTTAATAGCTTTTGAAGCAGATATTAAATATTTGCGAGGGTTTAATAGTTTTATACACTTAGTGCGTTCAGACGAAACCAGTTATCATGTTTATTACATACTAAATATTTAATACGATACAATGTTTAGCTTATTATATCGCAAAGTAGAAGCTCTAACCACAATTAATTCGTACCCCTAAGCATTTTCATCAGAGTACAACTTTAAATGATTACTTTTCAGTTGTTTATGAAGATAAGTTTAACAAAAAACAAGAAAAAAGTTAGCTTCGGTTGAACCGAAGTTTATACTATATACCTGTTACACATCATTCGACGTTGATACCCTTCGTGTGCAGCATTTGTATTAAATTTTATTTCAAAATACTAAACAAAATTAAATATATTCTTAAAAATTTAGGAATTCGCGGACCAATTTTAAACTGAAGATTTGGCATGGTATAAGAAACATTTTAACCATATTTGAAGCCATTCGCTTTATAAATACATTTTTTCTTATAAGAACTTGACAAAATAATATTCTTTTCTATGGGGGCAATATCTAAAAAGTGGGCGTGGCACATTGATTTTAACATAGAAAGTACACAGGACCTAGAAAAGCTTAAGTTTAAAATTTCAGCTTAATATTTTCAAAACTGAGCGAATAAACCGCGCAGCAACACACAGACAGACGGACAGACGGATAGACGGACATGGCTAAATCGATTCGTCTCGTCGAGGTGATCAAGAATATATTTACTTTATAGGGTCTACGATGCCTCCTTTAATGCGTTACAATCTTTCCGACAAACTGAATATACCTGTTTACACTAGTGTAACAGGTATAAAAAATATTTTTCTGAAAGGGTTTTTTATTATCTTTCTTTTGATATATAATATAGTATACTAAATATACCCTGTACCCAAAGGGTAAAAGGGTATATTAAGTTTGTGCGAATGTATGTAACACACCATAAGAGGCTAGACAGACCATATAAAGTATATATATTTATGATCAGCATTGAAAGGGGAGTCGAACTAGCAATGTATGCCCGTCCGTCATGCTATCTGCCGTATGAAAACGATTATTTCGGAGACTATAAGAGGTAGAGCTTTCAAAATTGAAACTAAGACTCTCCTAGGCCGTCAAGTGTGCACTTACAAACGGTTTTTCTATAACCCTATTTTAAGGGGTACCCCCATACAAATCTACCCCAAAATTTTGGGTTTTTACAAAAAAAAGGCCATTGTTTCTAATTCTAAGAAACCTAAATTTTGTATAAATTATGCCTATCATAGCCCCAATGAAATATCCCAATATGGGTAGGATCAAAAAAATTTTAGGTATAGCCCCCATTCAAATTTACCTCATTTTTTAAGTTTTTTGTTTAAAAATCCAATACAATAAAGTATATTAAGGTACATAAAGATTGGGTACAGGGTATCTTGCAGTCGTGCATACTTGACTTCAGCGTTCTTTCTTGTTTTAATAATATCTTATGAAAACTTTAAATATGTAGCTCAAAATCTAGGATATATAAGAAGTTATGATCTAGAAGAGAAACAAAAATAAATCAAGTTGGCTACATTACTATTTTTTTTTTTTTTTTTTTTTGTAAAGAACGCAACTTTCTATCTCTTAAATTTTTAAAGCTTAGATGGGATACAACTTGTTTCTCAAATAGGATTACTGGTCCATTTTGCATGTTTGAGATGAATACTCATTCTAAAAATCCTAGGCGAGTTGCATTCTGCAAAAAAAACTGTAGACGGAAACATTTTAGTAAATTTTTTTGTTTAAGTGAAACTTCCTATTTTGTTTAGGCTTTGAGCTCTAGTTCTTTGTTATTTGTTTTTATTTTTTAAAGCCGTCACACATAAGAAGAAAGTGGTTTTTATATAAGTTTGAAGTGCATTTAAGGAGGTATTGTGGACTCAGGATAATGAAACAAAATATGATTTAAGCTAGTTCTGTCTGCCTCTCTGGTCTGTCTGGTTGTCGGATGGCTACTTTTTTGTATTGCTGCATTATTTGTTCTTAAGCTTTTCTCGCCCACGACAACATTCAGTTATAGCATCCATGCAAAGAATTGACCATTTAAAAGCTTCTATATACAATAGGTACATATACACTTCTAAATAAATAAAAACAATTCTAATATTAACCAATATTTGCATTACAGATTTAATTAGATGTGCTTCACATTTCAAGCTTCCACAACTGAAAAAATTTTAATCCTAATTTATTGTTTTCCCCGAGATAATGTAAAGTCAAAGTTTTCGGTTTCAAATTTTATTGCAAAAAAAAAAGTGAAAATAGCTGGAAAGTATTTTAGAAAGGGTTGTGGGTCTGTTCATAAACTGAATACTGACATAGCAAGAATCTGGCATTATGGTTAAATGACTGGTCTTTTTCTATTTTTTCACTTATGAGGCAATTACTCAGTCAAGTTCGATATAATTTTACTTTATTTTTTGAAAAAAAACTTGGACCTTTCCAACCATAAATATGTAATATTATAAACCATATACATAATAAAAAATCGTTGATGTGCGTACTATTAAAAACTGTGTATCATAGATGTCACTTTCAAATAAAATAGTGTAACCAAATATAGACATAATTGAAAAAAAATTAGGAGAAAAAAAAAAAGAAAAATAGGAAAAAAGTTTACTTCGGAGAAACCGAAGCTGGAATACCCGTCACACAACACTTTTAATAGTTTATATGATCACCACGATGGATTTGGTCTAATTTGTAAGGAAGCTTTATGTTATATAAGCCCGTTAATAAATATTAATTGAATTTAATCAAAAAATATTAAATGTAATCATACAAAAATTCGAAAATGGGCGGTAAGGTTGTATGGTGGTGGACGTGGCACATTGATTCTAACATACAAACAGACTAGGACCAAGAAAAGCTTAAGCTTAAAATTTCAGATCAATATCCTTAAAACATTCTGAGTAATACGCATCGCAACATACAGACGGACAGACAGACGGACATGGCTAAATCGATTCGTCTCGTCACGGTGATCAAGAATATATATACTTTAAAGGTTCTACGATGCCTCCTTTCATGCGTTACAAACTTTCGGACAAACATCATATATCCGTTTATACTATGTGTAGCGGGTGTAATAATATCAAAAACATAAATCCAAAAATATTTTTTGATAATCATGATTAATCACCAACAATCAATTTTTTCAATCAACAACAATCGAATATTTCAAACAATCACACAGCCCTAGTACACATGAATGTAACTTTCAAACGAAATAATGTTATCAAATATTGATAAAATTGAACCAAAAAATAATAATAAAATTAACAATAAAAAACGTTAACTTCGGTTGAACCGAAGCCTAAATACCTGACACACATCATTTGGACGTAGATTGGTATTCAGCATTTGTATTCATTTTAAATTGAATATATTTTTAAGTACTTATTTGAAATTTAAAGGGTTACGATGTCCCTTTAATCCGTTACAAACTTTCCGACAAACTAAATATACCTGTTTCACACTAAGTGTGACAGGTATAGTTACTATCTGAAATGTTATAATTTTATGTATAAATAAATGTTTGTCAAAAGATCTTAGCATTTTCTTTCCAAACTGGTTTTACAAATTGCCACTTAAACGAAAAAAGGAGAAAAAAGTATTTTTTTTTTTTAACCGAAAATTCAGATTTTAGGTGGTTTCCGCAAGCTTAAAATATAGCTACAACCCCTACTACAACCCTTCCCGGCTATAAAAACTTTTTTGTTTTTGATAACAAAATTGAGATCCGAAATTTTGGCTTTTACATTGTCTTGGGAAAAACGGTCAAGTAGAATATCAATTTTTTCAGTTGTGGAAGCTTGAAAATGTATTCGAATCAAGAACCAAGCTTAGTTCTTTTCCACAATTTTATCGAACCTATGACCGCTTAAAGCTCAGTGTAAACTAAAGCGTATAGACTCCATGCAAACTTGTTTCACGCTTACAGATTCTTTCTTTTTATTTTTGTTTAAATAGGTACACTTAGGATTTAAGCTATATTTGTATCTGACACTCGTTTCATCTACTTCCTAAAATGCATAATAAAAGATACGTGCATGCTTAAAAGTATCTCTTATTTTGGGTGGCGTTTAATACTGTCACTAAAGCTAAATTTAGTCATTTGTATGAGTGTGTGAGCACTTACTGCTTATTTTAAGCTATTTAAGCTTAAAATAAAAATAAATATTTATAACAAAAAAAAAAAACTATTTAAAATAAATTGCAATTTAAAAATGTCATACATTAACACATCATTCATCGCATTTGTAAGAATTATGCTAAAATAATTCTAAAGTGCTAAAAGTGCTTATAAATATGTATGTATAGTGTATACAGTACTAAAGAAGCAACTAAAGTGATATAAAGTAATAAAGAGTGTACAAGAGAGAGAGAGAGGCAGAGAGAGAGAGACATAATATGTATTTTAAATGTAAAAAAAAAAAAAGAAAACGATTTTTTACTTAACATAGACAATTATTTACAAGTGCGCAGTCGAAAGTAACTCAGCTAGAAAATAGCGCACAAAGACATACAAAAAACATACACACACACACACACACACAAACATACAAACTGATACTCGTCATGTCTGGTGTATCACAGTAAAAATATACATACATATAAATGAATATGTTTGTTTGTATATAATATACAATGTATATCGCATGTATCTGCACTTGCAGTTGCACTTGTAGCATTACAGATAGAATATCGCAGACTTAAGTGTCACTAACGACGAGGACGAGGACAACGTTAAGAACGCAGAGGCACTTAACGGCAAACTAAACAGGAAAGGACTTTGCAAGGAGGGAGGAGGAGGAGGAGAAGATAGAATGGAAGTAAAATGTAGGCATGATGTTTGAGATATTTGCTGTAAAGCGTTGAAATAGTGTTACTATATCTACGAGTATGTAAGCGACTCAATCTCAAATACGGTACAATGACATTTCAAGTGCTAAGGGAATGCGCTGGTTGGCTGCGCTTGTCGACAATCTAGACGACGACAAAAAGTACTCTAGTAGCTATAAACATAGAAACGTACAACAACTTAGTGACATTAGTTTTTTGCTATTTAAATGTGTCACGTAATATTTTTTCTTCTCCTTTTTTTGCGCCCTCTACCTCAAAACACTAAATATTGCGATACAAAAGCAGCTCAGAGTCAAGTCAAGTCATCACACAGTGAATCTCAGAATACAAAAAAAAAAAAAAAACTATAAAGATACTTTCGCATGAATTTATATACGCGTATTTCTGTGATAAATTCGTTGCTGGCTTAGCGCCATAAAAAGCGTCTACAAATCGCAGTTAAAAAGCGCAAATAGACAGCCGAACGAACAGATACATAGACAGATGAGATACATTGATAGTTCGTACCAACATTCAACATTCAATGAGATATATAGTATACGAACCATTTGCAGTGTTGTAGTTTTTGTCGAGATAACTTCAAAGCGGAAGCACGCCCCTCTTTGATTTATTTTAGTTTGGACTTGGGCTAATACGCATTATTTGGAATAGATGAGAAAGAGAAAGCATAAAATCAGTACATGGCATCAAAAGTTTTAAATGCGAATACATTGTGAGAAATTTTCAATTTAAAAATTAAATTAAATAATTTGTAGTTTGATTCCTTAGCAGTATCTTGAAGAAGTTTCTTATAATTATTTATAATCGATTGAAGTAAAATCATTTAAACGTTTTTAAGTTTTAAAATTTTATGGCTTGTATCCGATGATGACAAACGATATGACAAATGAGATCTAGGAAATTTTAAATAGATAGAGTCCTTAATTGTCATTTTTAAGTCGTAGCGTCCATACAAACTGAGCACAAATGTTTCTACAAACTTTTTTGTAACGTAGTCAAGAGCCTCAAAATTCAATGATGAATTTTACTTTGAATATTGTTTCAATATTTTAAAATGGGATAGGAACATTTGAGTGGGATAATAAAAATATCGATTAAAATACAATTTACTAAAAATGAAGTTCAATGAAATAAGTTGCAAGGTTAGCTTGAAAAACAGTTACCCGAAAAAGATAATAGTTATCTCCAAAATTAGAAAAGCTTTAATTATAATGATCGAAGATATTGATCTATATAGAATTACTATAGGTAAGTCAAAATAGACACGTTTAACCCCATTAAACAAAAAATACTTTTTTTGGAGAATAGCAGTGCAGAGTTTTATGAGACATTCTCCACCACATCTTTCACCCTCCTCCTCAAGAATATTATTTTCAATGGAAGCGTAAATAGTGTTGAACTTTTTGGGTATTTATGTCTACTTTCAAAAGCAAAAGTTGCACTTATTATACCCGCCACACATGGGTAGAAGGAATTATATTAAAATAACATTTTGTCAGAAAGTTTGTAACTCATTGAAGGAGACATCGTAGACCCTATAAAGCATATATATTCTTGATCAGCACGACGAGAAGATGTAGCCATGTCCGTCTTGTCCGTCTGTCTGTCCGCCCGTATCATTCGCTTGTTTTAAAGATATTGTCCTAACTCTGGAAATTTAAACTTTACACAGACCTACGCAGTTGAAGTGTTAAAATCGAAGTGCCACGCCCTTTTTAAGGTATATATATATATAATTTTTCACCCAAATGGGGTAAAAACACTTCTAAACTCATCCTGTATATACTTTACTGATATTATAAGGATCAGCCCATTAAAACATATAGCCCCAATACAAAGTCAACCCCCATTTTCTTATTTGTTTTCAAGAAAATGATTGTTATTCTTTCTTTAGGTTAAAATTTTACCGCATTATTGTGTCTAAACTTTGGTTGCATCGGACTATTGATTCCAAGCCATTCCACTTCCAAATTTCACCTAAGCTTCTGATGATCATTAATAAATTCAATCAATCAATCAATCAATCTTTATTTACAATAATATTTTACAATATTTACAAAAAGTAATGTACATTATAGTTTAGAGGCCTACCTCTTTACAACTTAATTATAATATTAAAGTGATGAATATTTGTAGTTACAACAAGTGTTAATAATGGAGGAAAAAAAACTTAAAAACCCTATGTGAAGCTTAAAACTCAGAACTTAAAAACTAACTTACACTAATTGGTTTTTAACAGTCCTATTGACTTATACATCTATAAGTGTATTAATATGACTGAAAGAAGACGACAAACATCTGGTGTGGAAATTATGAGAAAGTCTCAAAAGTTTATCCGATACTAGCTCAACTTTTGGCAATTTTCGTGTAGTCTTTGCGTTGAAAAGTGCCACGGCAAATTAAATATTAACTTAAGGCTTTTTTTTTGAAAAGAATAAAGTTTTTTAATATGACAAATCGAACAATTTGCCCATAAGAGGGGATGCATAAAAGATTATTGCATGGAAGATGCATTTGAAAATAAGCATTTTGTTAACTACATTCAGAGTTGAGTTTCTGTTGATATAGGGGTAGAGCATACGGATCAAAATACTACATTTGCTAATTATCATATCGATATGTTCCTTAAACTTTAATTTAGGATCTAGGACTACACCCAAATACTTTACTGACGAGGACCAAATTATATCATTGTTGTTTAGTAATAGATTCCTTTGCGGAATAAAAACACGACTTCCGTTTCCTAGTGAAATATATGGCTTGCGTTTTCGACGGATTCACAAGAATTTTCCATTTGTAGAAATATCTGGATATTTCAGTTAGAGCATTCTGAAGGTTGTCTAAGATATTCGAAGCCAGTGTTGCAGTACTTAGTATGGCGGTGTCGTCAGCAAAAACAGAAATAGTACAGTTTTCTAGGGCTGGCAAATCTGCGGTGTAAATATTGTAGAATGTCGGCGAGAGGCATGAGCCTTGCGGACATCCAGCCGGTATTGATTTACTTTCGGAGGAGTGGTTACCGATATTGACTCTGAAAGAACGACCTTCAAGGAAGCTTTTGGTTAATTTTATCAGTCTCACCGGAAATGGAGCTTAAACAATTTATGCAACAGACCCTCATGCCATACAGTATCAAAAGCGGCCTTGATGTCCAACAATACCATTCCAGTTGATTTCTTGTTTTCAAAACTGTTTTTACTAATTTCTCGATTCTAACTAAAGGGTGAGCAGTGTTGTGTTCATTCCTGAAGCCAAACTGATGCGTAGGGATAATGTGGTTCTGCTCAATAAAGTCGTCGAGCTTTTGTTTTATGGCCTTTTCGAGAACCTTACTTAGGCATGATAAGAGGCTAATCGGACGATACGAGTCCGGACAATGAGGTGGTTTGTTAGGTTTTCGGATGGGTATGACTTTCGCTTCTCTCCAAGTGGCAGGGAAGTAGCCAAAATGGAAACAGGAGTTAATAATTTTGTTAACAATTGAATGCCTTTAGGAGGCAATGCTTTTAATATTCGATTGTTAATACCATCATTTCCAGGAGACTTTTTGGATTTCAGGGTTTTTATTATAAAAAGAGATCTGTTCTTTTCGGAATGTAATTTCATTAGAATTTTCCAGAGGTGTAGCGTCGAGTGTTTCTATAGAGTCCTTCACTTCTCTCTCAATAACGGGATCTCTTAGATTTAAGGAATGTGAATGGTTTGTAGAAAATTTCTCAGCAAGTACATCACATTTTTCTTGGATTTGTGATACACTTGGACACATTAGATTCTATGACTGGAATGTTACTTGTCTTCTTCCTCAGTATCTTGGAAAGTTTCCAAAACGGAGAAAGCGCCTTTGTCTAACTTAGTAAGCAATTGACTCCAAGATCTGTTCCTAAACCGTGTCAATTCATATTGTAGAATATTGTTAATTCTTTTAAGCTCAGAATGGTCACGCGGGATTTCTTCGACGCCTCCAGTTTCTCCGCAAAGCGTTCCTCGATTGAATGAGGGTTTGAATGTTACGAGGCAACGGTCGATTGAATGATTTTGGGGATACCAGAGGAACAATCAGAGTAACTGTTTCATCAATTTAGCCCCTTGAAATCAATAATTGCTTGGTCGATGCTTTCGATGTTTGCAAATATGTTTTCGTTTGATTCTGCGATGGATTCACGTAGAGCACGTGCGAAACGTTTCCAGTTAGCGTGTTTAAAGCCATGAAATCGAAGATCACTGGTATGGGGTTGAACACCAAGACCTATCCTCACCGGCAGATGGTCTGAATGTAACTGATCCTCAACAGATGCCGGTGAAATAATTTCAGGGATATTACAAAGAAAAAATATCGAGTGTGGAGGGGTTTCTGTTGGGGTCAGCAGGGAACGTATGTACTCTCAGAAGGAAAACCACATTGATGTCGGAAGAGACGATCTTGGTTGCCAAAAATATTGCCCCAACTATTTGCTCTGCTGTAGCCCGCAAGACTGATGTCTGCAATTAAAGTCGCCCCCTGGAATGAACCTATTGGCATTGCATAGTTTTTGTAAATCTCTAGAAAATTGTTGTTTACTAGTTCTATTGGAAAGAACCCACGCTAAAATAGCATGAAAATAGAATCCAAATTGCAAAATAGCAAGAAGCTTAAAAAAAAAAAAAAAAAAAAAAAACGTTTACATATTCGTTATTAGATAAAACACAATTTTACACCAATGTTTTCGACCAAGTCAATGTTTACTATTGAAGAAGGAATCATGGCTGATTGTCCTCTTTTGTTATAATTGCGACGCCACTGCCAACACTAGTACTACGATCATTTCTATATATACGAAAGTCTGGATGTGCTATAGATATAGTATTATTCAGCTACGTGCCAGTAGGCAGACGTCAATAAACTTCTAGTTAATCAAATAATAAAATAACTCGTCCTTTTATTTCCGAAACGCCTCTGGCGTTCCCGGTTATTATGTTCAGGGAGATATCATTATGAAAGAAATTTATATGCTAAGTTAGTAATAACCTCAAATTGTCCGATTTTAGTTTTACAGCTACGTAAGTTTTTAATTAAATCTAGAGTTAGGTTTTTAATTTCTTCAATCGAAAAGAGATCGTTTTCCTTACTCCTCAAAAAAGCTGGTGATGTATGCTGACATCACATTATTATTTACCTGTGGTACTTGACCCAGAGAGTTGGGAAAGCTGTTGTTGTAATCTTGGTTGACCACGCATTGCGATGCACCGGACGTCTGTTACTTCGCTGTAGTTCTTGCAGGTTTCTACGTCTCATCAGAATATAGCTTTGCTTGCTTGGACATTCGTCTGATGTTGATTTATGTGGTCCGTTACAATTGGCACATTTGACAAGTTCGACTGTGCAGTCCGTCGTTTTATGCGGCCCAGCGCAGTTGGAACAGAAAGTCTTCACACCACATCGGGTCGAACCATGGCCATACATCTGACAGTTATGGCACTGAGTGATGTGTGAGCTATTAAGTTTCTGATGCTCCCAGCGGACCTTAATATAATCGATCACCGAATGTTGTTGCCTCAGTTCGTTTACAGTAATTGATTGTCGTTCGAAGTATGTTACATATATAATATTAATCAAGTTTGCCAGTGTTTTTTTTTCGACTAACTTTACATCAAGACATTTCAGCCCTTTGTCAATAAGTATCTTTTTTAAGGCCATTGGGTCGACTTTATCTAAGCCAAACAGCAAAGCTTTGTAAGGTCTTTCTTCCTTCGTAGCGTAAGAGAAGAATTCCTTTTTCTTGGCAGACAACAGACTGCACACCTTGCTGTAGTCATCTTTCGTTTCGCAAAAAAGTTTTATTCCTATTGAAATTTTCCTTAGTGAGTATTTCTTCAATCCAAGACTTCTGCAGGTAATGTGGATTTCATCAAGAGAACTCTTGAGAATAGTTATAGGTGCCACATGAATGTTTTTTGAGGGTACTACAATAATTTCGTCGGCTTCATTGTTATTATCATGGGTTTGCAATGGACTAAAATAATTATTGCTGACCAAGCGTGGATCATTATTATTGTTAGGAATGCTGGTCCTGTTATTTTTCATGAATGTTTGCCGCTTAAGCGGCATCTTATCAATTTTTGCTTTTCTCTTTATTTTGTTTGTTTTCAATTTGGTTTGATTTCACAGTAAAATATTTACTTTGCTTTTTTTTTGTGTTCCGTTAGGTATTTGATAACAGTAATAACAATAACAACTAGATTCACTATCGATTCGCGCAATAGAGAAAATACGACTGATTGCTTTGAATGCCATCAATCAACTGATCATTAATAAATTAAACTCAGATCTGACGGGTATTCGGTTTCACCGAAGCTATCGTTTTTTCTTGTTAAAATTCAAGATGGTGGAAAAATTTTAAAAATTTTGGGCTGACGTAAAGGTGTGATCGTGTTTAACTTATGATATTACGGTCGCTGAACTTGAATCTGGTATCCATAGCATGTACATCTGTCTGCCAAAAAAAAGGTTAACTGTGACCTGAGCGTCTGACCATGTATTATATAAACATTTGGGGTTATTTATTTCTTTAAACTAAAATTGAACAAGAAAAAAGTTAACTTCGGCTTGGATCAATTTTAAACTGAAGATTTGGCATGGTATAAGAGACATTTGAACCAAATTTGAAGCCATTCGCTTTATAAATAAATTTTTTTCTTATATGAACTTGACAAAATGTTGTTCTTTTTGTATGGGAGCAATATCTAAAAGTGGGCGTGGCACATTGATTTTAACATAGAAAGTACACAGGACCTAGAAAAGCTTAAGTTTAAAATTTCAGCCCAATATCTTTAAAACTGAGCGAATAAATCGCGCAGCAACAAAACAGACAGACGGACAGACGGACGGACAGACAGACGGACAGACAGACGGACATGGCTAAATCGATTCGTCTCGTCGAGGTGATCAAGAATATATATACATTATTGGGTCTACGACGCCTCCTTTAATGCGTTACAAACTTTCCGACAAACTGATTTTTATTTGTTACTAGCTGAACTACCCGGACTTGCTCGGGTCAGGTAGTAATACCTTATTTCATTTGTCTAGCTCAATTATTTGCAAAAATAAGACGAATTTTTTTGGTTCACCCACCGCTCATTTTTCCAATGGATTATACTTTTCTCGGTGTAATAACATTTATACCCAGTTTCATTTCTCTTGTTCAATTATTTGAAAAAAAATTAATTTTTTTGATCGCTTTTATGGAGCCTCGCCCATTGTCCGCTCACAGACCATTTTCATAAAACTACACACTTCCTTTTGTTTAAGTTGGACCAAAAAATAGACATCTACAAAATTTAATTGAAACACGTGGAGTTGTTTCAGGAAATATTTGATGAATTAATGATTACTTCCAATGGGGACAACGCCCGCCACTCCAATAAGTGGTATGAAAAATAGTTTGTGTCCGATTCTTAGACCAACTGAATATACACAAAAATTCATAAGAATCATTCAACCCGTCTTCGTGGAGTATAGTTACAAACGCTGTGACATGATATTTTTATATATTATATAGCAGGTACCCGCGGCTTTGCTCGGGTTTTTTTTTTTTGCTTCTCTTTGGTGGCTAAATATAAATTGTTCAAAAAAATGTGGGCTCAAATTTTGAAATCCCCTAAACACGACTGACCATCATTCAAATGCGCCTAGTTTCAAGTCTCTACGTCTATTCTATCCAAATGTATGACTTTTTTTCAAGGCTCTCATTAGACCCCGGGTCAAAATTTTCTAAAATCCCGTCTAATTGCTCACCTGTAATAAAAAAAAAAAAAAAAAGATTTTTCAAAAAAAATCTATATTGGGTCCACATATGGGTCCCAGGTTCAAATTCCGGAAGTCCCTTGAACACCTTGAACGCCAAAAATGTTTTTTAATCATCTTTCAAATGAGCTCTGTTTCAAGTCTCTACGTCTATTCACTCCAAAGATATGGCTTTTCCGGTTTCAAGGCCCCCATTGGGCTCCCGGGTCAAAATTATCCAAATGTTTTCCTTTCTGACCACAAAATCTCTCCTCTACTATTAGATAAAAATGAGGCATTCATTTAATAAAAAGTGTCTGGTGAAGCAACAAATATTATTTATTCTGACTTAAAGACCCAACCAGAGAGGAAGATATGTAATAAATAAAATACGTTTCAACATGCGTATATACTATGAAATTAAATCTGGTAAAAAGGTTAAGAGAGAGTGAGAGCGATAGAGAAAGATAGAGAGAGAGAGAAAGAATTTTTACCAATGGGAGACTCTATTATTATTTATTCTAATGTATTTTTGAGCATATTTAATAGAGTTGGCAAAGAGTGATTTTTAAGTCGCGACTAAGATGCTACACCAACACCACAACCCGACTTTGTTATAATTCATTGAAAAAAAAATCTTTGCTTTAATTGTAAAAATTTAAATTGCACTAAAAACGATATTTGCGCAAAAACAATTCTTGGTAATAGTTAATTCCACTTGATTGGAACGATAGCTTTGCAGATACCATTTTGCATTCTAACGTTTGTTTTACTTTCTTGTATTAAAAAATATCACATTCCAATTCGTTTTCTACTTTTTCTACTTCTATTTTCGCACGTTTTGACGAATCAAGTGACTGGCAAATGTACTAATGAATTTGTTCAGGTTGCGAATTTGAATGATTCGTGAAGAGTGATAAAATGGACAGTTTTGCTGTACGCAAAAATCGCCGATAACTGAACATGTTCACTAAGGAACAAGAATATCGCAAACCGCTACTTTCAGTCGTAGTGCTACATTGCGATTTTTAAATCACTGCGAAAAAATCGCTGAAAGTGATTTTATTACCAACACTAATATCTAACCCATCTTTAAAAATTTATACTACATGTTTTTGTTTATGATTATATTTTGACACTGCAAGACGAATTAAGATAATTCGACTGAGAATTGAGATAATTCAACTGAGACGCATTCAATTATGGCTGTGACGCATTCGTTCCATTGATACAAAAACTTGTGTTCGTATGTTTGATATCAAATCGGTTAAAAATTCACAAATACTGCAATAAAATTATTTAAAATTTAAAAACCTTACACAAATCATCTCAGTTCAAAGTTAAAAATGCGAAAACACCAAATAAATATTTAAATTAAATTACCACAAAACTTGTAACATCAATTATCGCTCAGTGTAATTCAAAGAATACACTTCAAATCGATCGAACCACACTTTTAATATGGTACATATATGTATGTAATATATAAACTCTACGCTTCACTATCGAGTGGAGCATGTTAAGTAACAAAGCATAATTTTTTTTTTGCTTGTGCCTCTTCCATATTCAGTAGTATTACTTTACTTTACTTGTCTGCATGTCTGCATGCCGCGCTCATTACTCATACGCCGCGTTATATTATTGCTCATACGCGATGTGGCCTCAATATTTGGCTCAGATCCAATGTAGCAAAATCGACAAACCAAAAAAAAAAAAAAAAAAAGGAATTGCATACAACACATATATATGAACTGCATATTTAGAAATCAATGCGTGCTTTGCTTTTTCCCATTTTCTGGGGCAGTAAAAGTTCGAGTTTGAAAGAAGAGAAAAAAAAACAAAAAAAAAGTATAAAATGGCGAGTGGCACTTTAAATATTTTAACGAGCGAGTGCAGCATGCGATAATGTCTATGTATCTGTGTGTTTGTGTATGTGTTTGTGTGGGTGTTTTACTAACATACATGGCAAGTTTCCAAACAACTTTATCATAAATTTCATATAACAATTGTTACAACAAAAGCAAACAAGCACTTTCGACAGAGAGAAGCGAAAAAAAATAAATAAAATGAAATCTGTTCATAAAGAAAAGAAAAAAAAAGTAACAATTTTGTTAGCAGTTTTATTTTCACTGGCAGCAACTTTTTCAACTATAGCTATCTCTTTCCAGCTTTAAATAACTTCTTCTATTTTTATATCTCACTCTGTCATTCACAATTGCGCGTTCTTTTTTTTTTTTTTTTTTTTTTTTGGCAAAACAAAATTGTTATAAAATTTCATATCGATTGAAGCGATGCGATCAACGTCGCTTATTTCCTTTATGACTTTATTTTATTTACCCACTTTAGCTTTTGCAAGTAAATCGCAAACTTGGCATAAAAGTTGCGCAGTTGAGTATTACGAATAGGACAGGCTTTACATGTTAGCATGCAATCGATATGCATGTCTGGTAGTTTTTTTTAAGTGCGAGGGCTATTTGATGTGGCACTTTGAGATACTTTGAAGCTAATGAAGTAAAAAGCTCTTATTTTATTTATTTATTCAGAGTTACAAAGGCAAACAACATTATCTTATAGCACTTTTCAATTAACTTGGCTATCTTAAAAGCTATTGGAGTCACAAGTCTTTAGCTCAGTTAAAAGCAGTAGTGTGCAAAATGATCGAATAATCGGAAATAATCGATTTTATTTATATGTATATGAACGAATTTTTTTTAAATATTGATTCGATAAATCATATGATATTTTGATAATCGATTGGACAAAAAATCGCAAAGGACTCTCTGAGAGTCAGCTATTTTTAGTACTGTTATTGAATCTTTCAGATATCTGCCTATATCAGTTCGATAAATCGATAGAGCATTTTTAAAAACCAAATGATTTTACAGTAAAGACCGTTCTCGAAAGTTGTAGTCCTGGATTTACGACAAAACCGTACCGAGCCTTTAGTTCAAAATCCTTTTTTTTCACTTCCATTCCGATTGAGTTAACGTTTGTGTTAAAGAATCGATGCTTTTTTGTGATACATATAAGTACTTTTGTCATCAAAAACCGATAAGTATCGATGTTATTGATGCTTTTTTACTTGAATGGGATAAGTTATTGTGTAAAATGTGTAAACTCCCATATTTTCTATGCAATTCGAAACTATGAGTATAATTACGAATTTCGATAACTTCTGGTATCAACGCATCTCTAAATGATAGGGATGAAACAAATACCGATATACCGATTTTACATGTTTATTTTTTATTGTTGGATTCTTGATTCTTGTTAACGCTGATATCGATGGCATAGCGTTTAAAGGAGTCATCGAAGACCCTATAAAGTGTCAGTGATCAGTGCATCGAGACGAGTCGCTCTAGTCATGTCCGTCCGCATATCTGTCTGTCCATCTGAATTTATGCGTTTCATTCGCTTAGTTTTAGAAACATTAAGCTAATAATTCGACACTTAAGCTTTTTCTTCCCTAAGTATCACGCTCATTTTAAGGCATAGCTCCTATTTCCGCTATTTTTTGTCCTAAATAGTTTGTATATCAGAACCAAGATGCCATTTTTAGGTACAGACCCTATATAAAGCTATCGTCTATTCATGAATTTTATTAATGAATATATTCACTCCAAATTAGGTTCAACCTCTTCTAGTTTCATCCGTTGTTTACACTACCGTTGTGTTGCGGTTCGGGCCACTATAACATACAGTCTTGATACAAACTTAAACACCATATTTTTGATATTTTCAAGAAAATTATTGTTATATTAATTGTATTATAAAGCTTAATATTATATTTGATACATTTGATTTTTTTAAGAATCCAAACATGGTGTCTTCAGCTAGGTGGTATCGGATCTTGGATCGTTTTCTTTTGCAACAATTTTTAATTGTTGAAAATTATGGATATATTTTGAAAAGCATCCAACTCTACGAGTATATGCGAAAAAATATTTTTTTTTCCTAAAAATCTAGAAGACAACGAGTATTCCAAAAAAGAGTATTTCACAAAATTTCCAAATCATAAAAGTTAAAATTTTTTTTTTTAAAGTCATCGCAAAATTGTATCTTTACACAATTTTACAAATAACCCTCAAATAAGTTTGTGTTTGTGTGCGTATGTGATCTTTGGGCTGCACTTCTTTTTATATTTCCGCATAACCAAGGACATTATTCATTGTCTTTGCGTTACTTCAGAGTGCAACAGCAGATAATAATTCTTTTACAACGCAATGCAGCAGCAGCAATGTGAAGTATACAGCAGCAGCAGCAGTAAGAGGCAACGAGTATTTAAGTTCTCGAATGCTGCCTTTAAGTTTTCTTCAGTAGCTGACGTTTCCTGCGCGGTGTTGAAGTTGGCTGGTTGATGTCCTGGTCGTCAGTCTGTCCTCTGTCTGTCTGTCGGTCGGTCTGTCTTTTCAACTTGGCTTGCCTTGTTATCAATGCTTCATATTGTATTGTATACATATATAATATTTATAGTTACTTGTACGAGTATGTAGCAGAGTTAGTATTATTTCTTCGCATTTGTTTTATCTGGCATTCATTTTTGCTTTTGTCTTTTGCACACACACACACACACACATGTATGTCTGAGTATATGTGCTACTGTGGCCGCTTTTGTTTTTTGCTCGTTCTGCTCGTTATAAACATATCCTACACATATCCTGTCTCGAGTTCCATTCGTTTCTGTTCCTGCTTTGTAGTTTTATGACATTTTCGTTGTATACCCTCAGGGGCATGTAGAAGTGTTTGTGCGTTTGTACAATACATTTTGTATGTGTACAACTAATACTTTGATAATCCTTGTGTGACTATATATTTTCTTATTATTATTTTTTTGTTATTTTGTTTTTTTTTTTTTTTGTGCACATATATTATTCCTTAAGCAATGCTTTGATATGCGCACTCATTCGCTGTCTATCTGTCGCTCATACGACGTGTGTTGTTCTTCACGAGATCTAAGTTGTCCTGACAACCAGCTGCCTGATTGTATGTCTGTCTGTCCTTTCGATTAGTTTTCTTTTATTCCTTTATACTTTTTTGTTTGTACTAAAGTTTGTTAGTTGGTTTAATTTTGTATAAGCATGATAAAATTCAATGATATACAATTTTCTTTCGATCTGCTTATTTTCCATTGCAAACAAAACTTTTTCCTTTTTTTTTTTTTTTTTTGCATGAGAAATCTGAGAAAAAAGTTGTAGCCTGATTGAAGCGAGGAGAAGTAAAAGAAAATTATTTACAATACTACTTTTAGTTGTTGTTTTTCTTTTACTTATTTTGTTTTTCTTTTTTTGCTCAAAAGAAAAGTCAACGTTGTAATATGCAAAATATTTGTATTAAATATAAATAAAAGTTGATAGTAGTGTTGGTAAAAAAAATCAATTACGGTGATTTTTTCACAGTGATTTCAAAATTGCATTGTCGCACTGCTACCGAAAGTAGTGATTTGCGATTTTCTTGTGTCTCAGTGAACTGGTTCAGTTAACGGCGATTTTGTATATGACTCTTCGCAAACAGTGAATCTGTTCAGTTATTGCAGTGTTTTGATTTTCTGTGTTTTGCGATCTGCGATTTTGTCACTGTTTGCAGTCACTGCGATTTTCGGGACGCATTAGCTAATCACTCTGCGACTTTTTTGGCAACACTGGTTTATATTTTCGTTGACAACAAAAACTAAAGAAAAGGGAAATTGAATTGAATGGATAAGAGTACTGCACCATTATCCAAAAACGGTTTAATTGAATACTTGAAACAAAACCGATTCGAGTAGCTAAAAATAATTGATTGATCACTAATCGACTTTACTCGGCTTTTTTGATTTCGATACGAATCAACTCGAATGTGTCAATTCCGATTAAAATAGTATCGAATACTCGGTAAAATCAATTAGATACTTGTTATCATGTGATTGAGCTAAAGCACGAGCATGTAAGAATTTTGGTGAAACTAGTTTTTAAAGAGGAATGTAAATCAGTTGAGGAACTTTTCGCTTTACATGCGATTTATTATTTATTAGCGGATATCCGGCGTGTGCTACCATATTGTACGGGCGTTTCGGCTGCTCTTTTAGCTCTTTTCAGTTTCGCATCTACTGTTTTTTGTGCAATTGCAATTCTTTTCGATGATATTTTTCACTATTTGTTTTTGAGATTGGGTAACCTAAAAATATACTAAAAAATACCTGTTTTTTGGTTGCATCGTTTCCAAAATATGTTAGGGGCGCTGTAATCACCTGATTTTTATACCTTGTACCCAAAGGGTAAAAGGGTATATTAAGTTTGTGCGAATGTATGTAACACACAGAAGGAGGCCAGACAGACCATATAAAGTATATATATTCTTGATCAGCATTGAAAGGGGAGTCGAACTAGCAATGTCTGTCTGTCCATCCGTTCGTCTGTCCGTCATGCTGTCTGCCGTATGTAAATGATTATCTCGGAGTCTATAAGAGGTAGAGCTTTCAAAATTGAAACTCTCCTAGGCCGTCAAGTGTGCACTTACAAACGGTTTTTCTATAACCCCATTTTTAAGGGGTACCCCCCATACAAATCTACCCCAAAATCTAAGAAGTCTAAATTTTTTGTAAATAATGCTTATTATATTCCCAATGAAATATCCCAATATGGGTAGGACCAAAAAAAAATTTTAGGTATAGCCCCATACAAATTTACCCCATTTTCAAGTTTTTGTTTGAAAATCAAATACAATAAGGTATATTAAGGTACATAAAGATTGGGGGGATACAGGGTATCTTGCAGTCGAGCATACTCGAGTTCAGTGTTCTTTCTTGTTTATTTTTGTTTTTTTTTTTTATTGCAGCGAGTCCACAATATGTTGGGTCTAGTATAATAAAGCATATAAAAAAGCAAAACATTTTGTACGGGAAAATCGACTTCTTGAATGAACCGAATGAGCCTAATGGTTTGTATTAGTGGAATTTTTAAATTACTTGCAGTATTGCCTTTCAAATGTAACCGGTTTGGGACTCATCGGCTTAATGAATTCAGCATCCATAGCGGACATAGAAACATTTTTACTTTATTAATAATTTTTAAAAAAATAAACGATCGCTGTAGCAAGTTCTGCAAAAACCGGTCCGTTCTGTAAAAAGAGTGCAAAACAAGTTTTCCGTATCCAAAGTGTAATCCACGTGCTACATTATATTCCTGTGATCGTATGGTGGAAAAGGAGATTCGTGACAGATTCACTTTCAAAGCGCAGGTAACTGACAAATCCTAATTAAAGCTGTGTTAAATCACACTTTGCCTTTCCTTGGTGTTTCCGGGCACAGCAATATTTTAAAAAATACACACTTACAGATTAGTAAAGGTGTGAGTCATTTTCAATGGATATTCTGATGAACGCTTGGGTCGTTCTTGTCATAAATCATTTTCCTTATTAGGCACAAACAGATGGATAAGTTTGTATAGTTGCAGAAAGCTAAGATTCCAAATGAACTTAGCTCCTTAAGGGAGCATGCAGCAGTTCCGTATAAAAGACACCAGAACAAGCAGACTAAAACCTCTTGGCTCGTTAGAAAACCTGTCTGCCTGATACTTCTTCACGAAAGAAATGGGCTATTTTTGGGTGTCACTGGTTTTTTCACTATAGGATTACGAACGTATGAAGTTACTTGGATGTCATTTTTTCGAAGGCGAACATATAATTTGATATAAACGAAAACCACTGCTAAGAAGTGAGCGCAATAATTGCAACGGTTTTCAATGAAAACTTTTTCCTTGTCTAAGACTGCGATTAATCGATTAATCAATAAACAATCGATATTATTGAATAATCTACTGATTAATTAGTTGAAGAATCAATAATCAAATAGTTGATAGAGAATAGAGGACAGTCTCGGCATTGAATAGTAAGCGTGATAAGAAATCTTCGCCCAGATGAGAAGCAAAAAAACAAAAAAAAAAAAAAAAAAAACACAAAAAAACAAAAAAACAAAAAAAAAAAGAAAGGTCTGACCATTTCATCTTTTTAAAGTTCTACTAAGATTGTGAAATAAAATAAAATATAAAAGATTATATGAAAACATATTTTTTGATAATCATTATTAATCAGCAACAATCGATTTATTTTTACAATCGTCAATAATCGATTATTTTCAGAATTACACAGTCCTATCATTGTCCAACTTCAACTCGCATTTGTGTGAATAATGAATGTAAAATATTGCATACTTTAAGGCGCTACTATAAATTGTTTGTATTCTATGGCAAAAATTTGCTTTTGTCTTTGCATAAACCACTTAAAGCGTTAAACAATTATAAATTGTATGAAAATATATTTATGTTTCTATTAAGAAAACAAAATAGAACCAATTATTCTGTTTGTTGCTTAAATTAAAAGCGTATTAACGCGTTTTTCACGCTCAACACTCAAAACCCATCATGGCATAGCACGTTCCTTTCTTTTTTTTTTTGTTCATTTTGCAGTGCAATTAAATTTTATTTGTACAACAAAGACGACGAACAAAACTTAAATGAAAACAAAACCATTATTTTCATCGAAATGGCTGCCAGAAATGGCAAACAGCGTACAAATGAAACGAACAAACAAATGAAACCGAATAATGGCAATACAAAGCGCAAATAAAAGTAATACAAGTGTTGATTTCATTCATTCGACATTGGCAACTAGATACAATGAGAACGAAGTTGCGAATGAAATGAGATTGGGTGTAAGTAGAGATGCTACTATCTACTTATTTGCTTTACTTCATTTCAACTTCAACTTCAGTCCACTTGTTTCTATTTTTTTGTTTTTTTTGTTGTTTATATAATTTTCTTTTTAACTGTTTTTTTCTTTCTGTCACTCATTGAGGGCGAACGAATCCAAATGAAAGCTACAAAAAACAATTTTATTTTTTAACATTTTCACAAAAAAAATTTTTGTTGAACATAATTTTTTTGGTTTTTCCAAATTGTTTTTTTTTCATAAAATTTCTTTTTATTGCTTTTTTTGCTGCGTCTTACCACTTATTTCTTTTTTTTTTTCAGAAAACTTGAAACTTTTGTTTTATTTATTTTGTAATTTACAAAAAAAAAAAAAAAAATCATTATTTCAGTTGATTCCCGAGAAACGAGGTCGAATCAGTTCAATTAAATTTTTTTCTTCTTGCTCAATAATTTCAATAACTTATAAATCTACCTACGCAGTAGAATAATTGAAGAAAAAATGCTAGAGTCAGAAAATCTTAGTAATCGATTCATTGAAAAAAATAGAATGTTCTGTAAAGTCCCTACTTTATGTTCTATATTTTATCTCTTTCTTATTGTTTTATTATCTCTTTCTGGTACATTAAATAGCTAAAAAGAAAAACGAATGCAAATGAATTGGAAATGGAAAGAAAGAAGAATTCTAAATGATTCAATGTAAATTGCTAAAAATTGAACAAAAAAAACAAAAGGTTTTTTCCGTAAAAAGAAGTTAAATTGTCAGGTAAGTCTACGTAAATTGTTGTATTACGTCGAGTTTCCACTAACAACGATTTTATGATGTACTTTTAAGCGCTCAAGCACTTGGAAAAGTAATTCTTACGTTTAAAGTGTATAAAAGGAAAACGTTTCTGTATTGTTTAACACAACATTTCTGAGATAAAGAACAATAATCTTTTGAATTCAAAAGCAAAACATTCGAATAATTTTAGTAAGCTTAATTTTCCAAGGACTGTTTTGTCTAAGAAGTAAGGTAGAAAACTATTTCTTGAAGAGTTTATTAAGATAATTTTTTTCTTTAAATATTAAATATGCAATTAATTCAAAAAAAGTATCGATACACCGATAAAGACAAAAATATCGATATAGCATTAATATTTTATAACTTCTCCCATCGCTATTTAATAACTTTTCGGAGTTATGCCAGATATTGATGGAATTGATTCGTAATTATTTATTGTTCTGGTCTTTTTCTTTTTTTTTATATTTGGTTGCCATTTGGGCACAAACGTTTTCGAACGGAGAGAGGTCAGAACTACTACCAGAAAGGTCAGCTATTTTGCAATCTAACGCTTAAGAAAATATTTTAATAATCAAAAAAAATTCCTAAGTGATGAGAATTCATAGTGAAAAAAATTGTATTTTTCCCACGGCCAAGCATTCGCCCTATGTTATGATTAAGAAATGAAATTTTCAAATTTATAGAAGAGCTCATTTTAATGCCGGGCATCCAGAACAATACAAAATTCATCATATTGAACGGACACAGTTTGGAATTTGTCACATAAAAGCAACTTGTCATGTAAAGCGTTCTTCAAGTTACAGCATAAATTCGTATTATGTGCAAAGAGTATATTCAGTTTGTCAGAAAGTTTATATATTCTTGATCAGCTCGACGCCGGAGGGGTCGACTTTTTCTCGGTTGTCCGTCTGACGGTAGTTAAACGTTTCATTCGCAACAATTTCAAAGATAATGCTTTTCTCAGTCCTAAACAGTTAATAATAATATAAATGACACTACAGCCGATTGTTGGCCTTAGCAACACGTAAGGTTTGGCACCGTTTTGACGTTTTGCTTGTGAACTTTTCTTGCCGGAGCTTCTGTGTCCAGAACAGCCTTTTGTAATGGATGTTCCGGACTATGTCGTTGTGGGTATATAGCTCCTAAGCAGTTAAAGTGCTAAAATCAAAGTGCCATGCCCATTCTTTAGACATTTTCGAGTATTTTACCTTGTACCCAAGGGCTAGAAAGGTATATTAAGTTTGTGCAAATGTATGCAACAGACAAAAGGAGGCTTGGAAGTCCCTGCAAAGAAAATATATTCTTGATCAGCATTGGTATGAGAGTCGATCTAGCTCTGACCGTCCGTACGTCCGTCTACCCGTTTGCCATGCAGTCTACCGTATGATAACAATTATCTCGGTGACTGATCCAGAATATATGTATATACAATACTTTATAGTGCCACGGCGTCTCCTTTAAAAGCTTTCCTATTAATTGAATGTACAACAAGAAAAAAGTTAACTTCGGTTGGACCGAAGCTCATATACCTGTTACACAACATTTGACGTTAAAAGACCTTCGTGTGCAGCATTTGTATTAAATTTTATTTTAAAATACTAAATAAATTAAATATATTCTTAAAAATTTAGGAATTCGCGGTCCGATTTAGACCAATTTTAAACTGAAGATTTGGCTTAATATACGAAGCATTTGTACCATATTTGAAGCCATTTGCTTTATAAATAAATTTTTTTCTTATAAGAACTTGACAAAATGTTATTCTTTTCTATGGGAGCCATATCTAAAAGTGGGCGTGGCACATTGATTTTAACATAGAAACTACACAGGACCTAGAAAAGCTTAAGTTTAAAATTTCAGCCCAATATCTTTAAAACTGAGCGAATAAACCGCGCAGCAACACACAGACAGACGGACAGACGGACGGACGGACAGACGGACAGACAGACGGACATGGCTAAATCGATTCGTCTCGTCGAGGTGATCAAGAATATATATACTTTATAGGGTCTCAGATGCCTCCTTTAATGCGTTACAAACTTTCCGACAAACTGAATATACCTGTTTACACTAGTGTAACAGGTATAAAAAGTTAAGAATCAGAAAAAATCAATATCAAAATAGTTGGACATTACGGGTCAATTTATATTTAAATTCAGTCAATTGTTATTGCTTTTCTAGTTATGGGTGTTTTGTAGCAGCCCATTTTGGCTTTTAATACTTTTCAACACTGTTATTTCCCAATGCAACTATGCGATTAACACTGGCATAAAATGAAAAACTATGGTTGTCTTCTTTTTTTTTTTTTTTTTGTGTTTTTGTTTTTTTGTATGTGTTGTGACAGTTAAAACCCTGTGTTTCGCAGTTAACCCAAACTCAGCTTAGTCTAAACGGAGTATTAAGATACATTAAGATTGGATTGAGGGTATCTTGCAGTAGAGCATACTCGACTGCAGTGTTCTTGTTTTAAATAAAAATGGATTAATTGTGAAGCTGTTTTGTTTCAAATGTGATAACCCATGTTCAGAAAAAGACCCATGGTTGAGGTGACACCTCTATAGCATACTCTATATCGCTTTTTATATTATTCCAATGTATGGAAATTATTTTTTTTACAAAATATTGATGCGTTCATCCTCTTGGATTGTTCTATACCGAAAAATAAGAATCCTGTATATTTTTCTTATCGGATAATATTTCTATAGTAAAAAGGAAAAACTGCTCTGTCTGATTTTGTCGTTTTGCAGGAGAGCACTTTCTAAGTGTAAAGTGAAGTAAAAGTGAGATAAGCAAAATGACTTTGTCTATAACTTCCTGAAAAATCGTAAAAAATAATTCGAATTTTGCATGGAGGTACTTTTCATTTCTCTTATCAAATTTATTGGTTAAGTCGACTTAAGCACTTTTCCTTTTCATCACAGATTTAATGGTGCCGCAAAGCGCCTGAAGTTACCCACGAATTTTATATAGAAAAATAACACTTTTTCTTAAATTTAGTGTAAAAAACCTGGAAAGTTTATATTTTCTTTTTTTATTTTTTTTTTTTTTTTTTAATGCTGTGATCTTCATTTGCAATCAGTCCCTAAGAGGACTATCAGCGAGTTGTAATGCATAACATTGACTTTCTATATAAGATATTGTATTCATGACTTGGGAGTTGTTATTGGGGTTTAAAAAGGGGTGGGGGAGTGATGGAGGAGGGAGGAGGATTTAAAAGTTTATGTCTGTGGCAAATCCAGGGGATGTAACCTCTTCAGACGCCGTGTCGTTGTACTATTATCCAGCAGGTTTATGGCCAGAGGGTTGACATGGTTGTCCAGTCTATCCAGATATGCCTTAGTGAGCCTAGCCACCTCCTGGCTTATGAGAGGGACTTCTAGTTCTTGGTGAATTTCTGCATTTGTATGATATGGGTGCGCCTCAGAAATAATGCGCAGAACCTTGTTTTGATGACTTGGATTCTTTCCCTGTTGTTTCCCTTTGCAGTGCCCCATAGTGCTATGCTATACGTCCACATAGGTTTTAGTATGGCTTTGTAAATGAGGAGTTTGACATTTAGTTTGATGGTGGACCTTCTATCTAGCAGCCACAGATGCTTGCGCAACCTCTCGTTCAACTGGAAACGTTTTTGTGAGAGGTGACTACTCCAGGTTAAGCGCCTATCCAATACCATGCCTAAGTACTTTGCAGTGACGCTGCTGGGTATGGCAACGCCATCCAGACTGACGGCAGGGCAGTCTCCTCTTCTCAGGTAAATTCCACCGTCTTAGCCATATGTTTAGGCGGTCCAGCTGAGTTTGGATTATACTGGACGCCACTAGTGGGGACTTATCATTGGCTAAAAGGGCGGTGTCATCGGCATAAGTGGCAGTGAGCATTCTAGCGTCGCTGATGGTAGGCATATCTGCTGTATACATTGTGTACAGCGTCGGGCCCAGGACACTTCTCTGACTTCTCTTATTGCTGAGCTCTCCTCGCCGCATTTAACGTAGAAAGATCTACCAGTTAGGTAAGATCTGAGCAGCAGATAGTGAGGGGCTGGTAGCGCTAGCTTCAGCTTGTAGAGCAATTCTATATGCCAAACCCTGTCAAATGCTTGCCTGACATCTAGGAAGACTGCCGAGCAGTATTCTTTTTCCTCAAGAGCTTCCAGAATTTTGTGAACGATGTTATTCTAAGATCATTTATGAAGAGAAACATTCTTTATCGGATAAAAAATATTCATTTTCATTCATTTTACCCTAAATTCAAGAAAAATGTTTATTTTCACATGTAAAATATTTGTGGGGAACTTCAAGGGCTTTGCGGCACCATTAAATATTATCCGATAAAATAAAAGAAAATAAGTGTTTCTTATTTTCGGTATAGAGCAATACTAGGTGGTAAGTACATACAATTTTTTTTTTTTTTTCGGTTTCACCATAGCAGAAGCTTTTACTTGTTTGATTCTAATACTTGCCTTTACACTTTAACTACAAGAATACATTTTTTTGTGCTCCTCTGTTCTAGTTTCTTTCCATTTTATGATAATAAATGAACTGAATTACTTGCCTTTGAATAGAAATTAAAATTCATTTATTGTGTGATTTTTAAAAGACTTTAAATTTATTAGCTATGCATACATTTATTGTATTCTAAACACAAAACATATCCGTTTAAAAATTTCTTGAAATATAATATTTATTAATACAGCAAACACACATACACACACACAATTACAAATATTAAATTGACTTAAATAAACAAATATTGACTTATTGACATAATGCTTTTTGGTATGCACTATATGCACACACACACACACACACAGATATGCATTTTTATTTGCATATAATCGTACACATTTACATATACACATATAAACTCTTTATTATTAGTTAGTATGTTTATGCAGTGCAATGTCAATATTAATTTAATATTTAACTATATTTCTGCCTATGCACATTCATTGTGTATATCTAATGAGCGACTAAAAGAGTCAACGAAGGAAGAGTTTAAACAATTTATAAAGTAGATACTGTATATGGAAAATTATGAAAATTTAATCGTTTAATCGCTTGGAAAGCAAATTCAAATTCAAAAGCAATAATGTACACAGACACGCACATTTATGTATGTGTGTGTGTGTGTAGTTAGATATTGAATAGATTAAGTAACAGCAGGGATATTGTTTGAGAATGAGGATGAGATGTGTTGTTCAATTGTGTCAAATGCAGGTTGCATGCTTCACAATTGTATACAAATTGTTTACTTCCGCCGCTTCATGGCTTAAAGGACGAAATTCATTGCACACACACACACACAACGCATTCATATACATATCAATAATAACAATAACAAAATGGCGTTGCATATGTCGGTCATAACTGATTAACGGTAAATTTGTTATTTATTTACGATTACGCAATTGTTATTAGTTAGCAATGATGGCTGATGCCAACAAAGGCGTGAATATATTTTTTTTTTTTATGTTGGTGTGTGTGTGTATCTATGGATTTTTGCATTTTCATTTAAAATATTTGCAACGAGTGGAAACCGTTTGCGGTTAAAGCTGTCTGCGGTCGAATAGGCGTTCAACTGAGTACACAAAAGACACACACACACATACAAACATATGCATCTGTATCGAAAGATATATATACGAGTATATGCAAAAAAATTTATAGAGACAACAATATAATCAGTATTAAGAGGGTTAATTGATAAGTAAGTAATCCAAGATAGTAGATAGTGAGACTACAATAAAATTTTAAAATTTAATTCGTGAAGAAAAATTTTATAATTCAATTTTCAAATTAGTAGACTGGATTTGTTTTAGAGCACTGCACGTATGAACAAAATCGAATACAAAATTTATTCGATACAACAATTGGAATCGATTCGAACTGATTCGGTTGATGTCGAGTTCAGAGTACACAAGTCAAAACGATTCAACTCACTTTACTAGTTTTTAGATATTTAACTTTCTTTTTTAGAATACTATCAGATACCCGGCGTGTGCTATTACGTTTTACGGGCGTTTCGGCTGCTCTTTTTGATGGCATTTTTACTATTTGCTTTTTTTTTTTTTTTGTTTGCAGCGCAACCAAAATGGGCTGGGGCTAACTTATAATCATACTAACAAATACCACTTTTTTTATCTTATCCATAATGTATATGGGAAGCTGTAATCAATTTCAATTTACCTGCTTTGTTGACTTTCAAATGTAACCGTTTGGGGGCTCATCCGTTGGACGGTTTCAACGAAAATGGTGGACATGGAAATATTTTTACTATTTATTGGTACACCATGCATTCGAAAAAAATGGAATGACAAGCACAAAAGCAGTAGAAAGTCTCTGAACAGTGGGCATTTCATAAAAAAGAGCGCATGATAAATTTGTTCTCACCAAAATAAATTTATACAAACCTTTTATTTTAAAATTGATTCGATAAAGTCCAAAATTACAGTTCCCGGTTTTTATTTTCAATATTTAGTTTTAGCAATATTTTATAAAGTGTGATTCTGGAAAAAAGAAAGAGAGCTAAATTAAAGATAAAAAGTATTTAAGAAATTTTAAATTATCATGTTAATCTTAAAGATGTCTTTGGTTTTAGCGCTTTAACGACAAATCATTTATTAATATTTTCATCAAAGTAAAATAAAAACAATAAAAGCAAAAAAGTTAACTTTGGTGGAACCGAAGCTGAAATACCCGTTACACAACACTTTTAATAGTTTATATGTTTAACAGGTGCTTAGATTCAATTTTACAATAAATTTGGTCAAATTTGTATGGAAGCTTTATGTTATATAAGTCCGATCCTTACCATATCGATTGTGTTCACTTAGGTGAACATTAGAAGTGATTTTACCAAATTTGAATTGAATTTATTTAGGAATAACAAGTGTATGTGGAAGTACCTAAAAATGGGTGGGAGCCTTGGATTTGACATTCCATGACATAAAAAGTGTTTTTGCCCAATTAAGAGTGAATACACTCATAACAAAATACCTATTGTCATCCAAAAATGTAAAAATGGGCGGTAGATTTCTACTGCACTGCTTAGGGCTGAGAAAATCTTAAGTTAAAATTTCATATTAATCGGGGGTGACTGGTAAATCTCTAGTAAACCTGCATTCGGTTGTTTTGTAAATCTCTTAAATAAAACTCGATGTCATAAAACTTCGAAAGAATTTATTGCTCGAAGACAGTTTTGCCAATAGCTGCAAGGTGTTGTCATCATAGCTAAACATTTTTGTAGATTTTTGTAGACCTCTCATCAGTGTGCCGATTTAGCTTTTCTTCCTCTCTCGCACATACGCATTGTGCACTGTTTTTACAGTTTACAATGCATGAGTGCGAAAGAGAATAAAAATCAATATCGGAAGCAGTTCCCTTCATTTGCATATTTTATACAGATTTTGTATGAGCCAACCTACAAAAGATTAATTTTTGTTAAACGAGAAATTAATTAATCTCGAATTTGTGATCGTACTTTTTAAACATAAAAAAAATTTTTCTGCTTAACGCTTAAAAATGGTGATTCGATTTAAAACCAGTTAGCAGCTCTGAATTTAATAAATACAATTTTTAATTGCATATATTAACAATTTATCATTTCGCCCTCGCTTACACGTGTATATAAATTCCAACAAGTGCAGCAAATTGCAATTCATTCAAAAAAATGTGACAGCTTGCATTTTTGCTTTGCGGTTACCAACTCGTTTGTTTTCCTGGCTAACTTTATCCTTACGCCTTTTACGTCTCCCTCATACAATTTCTTTCCACATTACACACACTCTCTCCACTTCTTGTTATACTTTTTGTGGTTAACGATTGCCATTTTTTCGTTCTTTCTTTCTTGTTTTCATTTAATATTGCACACACATTACTCATACGCCGCATTGTTCACACGCCAACCTTGTACGAGAATATAAAATAGATTAAATATTTTCAGCAATTTATTGTAAAGTTGAAATTGCATTAAAATTGGTAGAAAATTTAAATATTAACATATAATGCCAATCTTTGGCGGTGAAATCAATAAAAATATTTTGAATTGTTCCTGACAGATTGACCAAAATGATTACACATATCAGAGGTGTATGAGCGAAATTGCATTTATGCATTTGCAAACCTTTAATTATTATTAATGATTTTTTTTCTTTCATGTTTAAGGCTTAACTTGTAACTTTAACTTTTAACCATTTTTTTGTCTTTTTAATTGATTTCAAATTAATTAAAATCGATTTTTTATGAAAAAAACTGAATGCATTTATTTGAATAAAATTAGCTACTTTATGTAGCCTTATTGCATACTCAACTTTTAATTTAAAACACTTTAAGCTCTTCGTACTTGATTCAGTTAATAAAAAAAAAAGAATAAAATAAAATAAAGTACGTGTTAGTATGTTAATTTGCATTCGTGTTTCTAAGTACGTGTTAGCGTGTTTTGCGCACTAACAGCATTCAGATAAAAACATCACTTAACGTTAATTGCAAACGTTTTGCTTATACTACACACACATACATACATTCGCAATTACAAACATGAAACATTTGTTTTTTTAAAGTTTACAATCTAAAGTTCGAAAAGGAAAATGTTTCACTGAATTACACCTTTTAGCTAAAACAAGTAATTTACAAAGATGATTTAAAAAGTTTTTAACAGGAATAAATTTACCTATATAAACTACTAAGCGACTTGAGATGTTCCGTTTTAAATGAGAAATACAATCATGACCCGCTGAGTGAAAGCCAGAGATCAGGGAACCTATTTACAAGATAGAATTTTTATACGCGTCACACTAAGTATGCAAAGGGTTTGTAAATCATTATCAGAGGCGTCGAAGAAATAAAAAAATTCTAATCTTGATTTGCTCGGAAAACGAGTCCATCTTGTCAAGTCTCTCATTCTATGCAACTTTCTGTCTGTCTGTCCTAATATTAACGAAAGTATTCTGTGCACTATGGGCAAAAAAATCGATTATTTTGGTATTAATACATATTAATTTTGACCGATTCGGATATTTTTAATTTTTTTAATTTGTAGTCTCACACAAGAATAGCTGAAAAAATTTACTACAAAAACTGTTCAGGTCAAAAAGTGGAATGAGCACTTTTTATTGATCAAATAAAGTAATATTGCCTCGAAAAGTGTTTGTGTTCTGATAAATACTTTCAAATGTATTTGTATAGATCATCTAAAATTAGAAGATATAGTATTACCCTTTTTTGCACTTTTTGTTCCTTTTGAAAAAAAAAACACACTAATTGTAGTTGAAATCCAGTTTTGCTGTTCAGAGTTTCTGACTTTAACTCAACCATTTTTCTTGTTTTTTCAAAAAGTCAACACTATGTATGACTGTGTGATTAAACAATGAACAATCGATTATCTTGTATAATCAACTTATCAATTAGTTGAAGAATCTATAAATGATAAATCCATTGATTATTTAATAAATAATCAAGTTGTTGATAGAGGATAGAGGACAGTCTCGGCATTGATTAGCAAGCGTGATAAGAAAGATTTTTCCAAGTGAGAAGCAAAAACAAACAAAAAACAAAGAAAAAACAAGAAAGAACGCTGAAGTCGAGTATGCTCGACTGCAAGATACCCTGTACCCAATCTATATGTACCTTAAGTTAGGTTCTATTTGACTACCATACATCTTTGAATTTAATTTTCATAGAAAAAACTTAAGAAATCGAGTATATCTTTGAATGGGGTTATACCTAAAATTTTGTTGGGCCTACCCATATTGGTCTATTTCATTGGGACTATCATAGACATAATTTATACTAAATTTAAATTTTCTAGATTAAAAAGCAATGGCGTTTTTATGTAAAAATCCAAAATTTTGGGGTAAATTAGTATGGGGGCTATACCTAAAATTTAGTTGGTCCTACCCATATTGGGATATTTTACTGGGACTATCATAGACATATTTTATACTAAATTTAAATTTTCTAGAATAAAAAACAATGACGTTTTTATGCAAAAACCCAAAATTTTGGGGTAAATTTGTATGGGAGCCTTACCTAAAATTTTGTTGGTCCTATCCATATTGGGATATTTTATTGGGACTATCATAAACATAATTTTTACTGAATTTAAACTTCCTAGAATAAAAAACAATGACGTTTTTATGCAAAAACCCAAAATTTTGGGGTACATTTGTATGGGGGGTACCCCTTAAAATGGGTCTAGAGAAAAACCGTTTGTAAGTGCACACTTGACGGCCTAGGAGAGTCTAAGTTTCAATTTTGAAAGCTCTACCTTTTATAGTCTCCGAAATAATCGTTTTCATACGGCAGACAGCATGACAGACGGACAGACGGACGGACGGACGGACGGACGGACAGACGGACGGACGGACAGAGAGACAAAGCTAGTTCGACTCCCCTTCCAATGCTGATCAAGAATATATACTTTATAGGGTCTATCTTGCCTCCTTCTGTCTGTTACATACATTCGCACAAACTTAATATACCGTTTAACCCTTTGGGTACAGGGTATAAAAAGTCAAAGAAAAACGGTAACTTCGGTGGAACCGAAGCTCTTATACCCGCCAAACGAATCTTGGAATAGTTTATTTGATTACATCAGTGGCTTAGGTAATAAAAGGAGAAGAGGTGGGTGGGAGTCAATAGTCCGATATAATCAAAGTTTAGACACAATAAAATTTTAAGCTAAAGACAGATAAAGAAACGATTTCTTTAATAAATTCAGAATTTAAGGGTAAGTTAATATGGGGGCTTTATGTTAGAGTAAGCCGATCCTTATAATATAGATGGTGTGCAAATTAGATGATAAATAAGGTGATAAAATGAATAAACTCATGTATATTACAATATTCCAGAAACAAATATCGAAAATGGGCGGTAATTTTGTATAGGGGGGGCTCTACCTTAAAATTTATTTATGAAATTTATTTTATCATTGGATGACATAAGAAGTGTTTTTCACCCATTTTGGAGTGAATGCATTCATAAATAAAGTCTATTATCATAAAAATATTGAAAATGGGCGGTAAGTTTGTATGGGGGCTACACCTAAAAATGACCGTGGCACACTTGATTTGACATTGGATGACATTGAAAGTGTTTTTACCCAATTTTTAGTGAATATATGCATAAATAACAACTATTTTCATAAAAAACAAGAAAAACGTTAACTTAAAGAGTTTATTTAAAGAGTTTATGTGTAATAATCAGTGGTCACCCAAGTTTATGTTACACACAAGATTAATTTCAAATTTTGAGCTAACGCCGTTTACTTCTTTCTTTTCAAATGATCCGAAGTCGTGTTATCGTGGCCGACAGCAGCATACCATTTTTTTGACGCCCCAGTTTGATTGAAGGAAACTTTTTGAACAGTCCTCGTACCAAAATAAAGGCAAAATTTTTATTTACTTTAACATGGTTTTAATACAATAAAAAAGCCAGAATTCAAATAACTCTTTCCATTTTCAAATTATTATTTTTTCAAAAAGGGTCCAAAAAAACAGCCTCTCAATTAAGAATACCCCGTTAATTGTACAATTACCATAGTACATTGTATGAATTTTAGACAAATTTTATTTTACGAATAGTTTTGTAAGTTAACGAAAGAGTCCTGGGTGAGCCACAGAAAAATATTACGAAAAATAAACTTATAATTGTTTGTAGTTATAAATACGAAATTTTCGTTTAATCTACGAACACTTTTGTACAATATACAATATTATAAATTTTTTGATCAGTTGACAGCATCAGACGTTTTTTTCTTTATCCTTTAAGTGTAGAAAATGATTTAGAAAAGTGCAAGCTTAACACAAACCAGTCTCATTTTGATTTATTTTTTTTCCAAAATTTTCAAAGTTGTCTCAAACTGACTTTTCTTTAAAAAATAAATAAACTTGCATAAAAGCCAATTTAATATTTGATTTTTGCTTCTCTAAAATATATGAAAATTTTATTTTTAAGAAATAAAAATACTAAATTCCTATTTAAACATTAAATGAAAATCTTAAATCAAATCAAATCCAAATTTAAATTTTAAGCAAATTTATAATATGTAATATGCACATTTTTGTACATGCAAAAGCTTCTAGAGATGTGATGTGAGTTATAAAACCACTTATGTATCTGTATGCGTATGCATATGTATGTATCTGATGAATACTATTGTAGAATTAATGCTGACTGCACTTTATGCCACTTTAGCTTTAGTTAAAACTTTGTACACCAACGGCAACAAAGAAATAGAACAATACAGAAATTGTACATTTGACATACGCTTTGCTTTTAACTAAATGTTTCTATATAAAAATATATTCTTCTTTTTATACCCGTTACACATAGTGTGAACGGGTATATTCAATTTGTCAAAAAGTTTGTAAACGCATTGAAGGAGGCATCGGAGACCCCATAATGTATATATATTCTTGATCAGCTCGATGAGACGAATCGATCTAGCCATGTCCGTCTGTCTGTCCGTCTGTCCGTCTGTCCGTCTGTCCGTCTGTCCGTCTGTTTGTTGCTATGCGATCTTTTCGATAAAGATATAAAGATATTGGGCTGAAATTTTAAACTTAGGCTTTTCTCGGCAACGACTAGGTTAAGTTCGAAAATGAGAGTGCCACGCCCATTTTTAGGTATAGCCCCCATACAAACTTATCGATTTTTTTCGATTTTTTTTTTAAATAGTAATTATTTATGAATGTACTCGCTCCCAATTGGGTAAAAACATTTTTTTGGTCATCCAGGGTCAAAACCAAGACGACACGCCCATGTAACGGGTATTTCAGCTTCGGTTCCACCGAAGTTAACGTTTTTCCTTGTTTTTTTTTATTTTATATTTTTAGCTAAATTATTTTTCTACAGCACAGCACTTAGCAGCAACACACATACAAGTACAAGTCTGTCAGTCAGTCAGTTTGTGTGTTTATAAGTGAATACAAGCGTTAAATTAAGCTAAAGTAGTCAAGAATGGAGAGAGAGAGAGAAAGAGAAAAGTAGAAAAAGTAGTTAAAAGCATTGAAAAGGAAAATGCTTTAGTTTCATATGTAAATGAGTGCAAAAGTTAAGAGCAGACAGTTTATGCTAAACACATACACACTTACACACACACACAGACAAATATATTCAAGCTCAGCGCCCATTTTGAATGCATTAACAAAACGACAGATACACCAATACACACACATACGCACACGCTATGAAAAATGAAGACAGTTGTAACTGTGAGTTAACTAGTAAAATAACAACAACAACAACAATAATAAGCGAAAAGGGCATGGTTTGCTGAAGCGTAAATTAATGTTTTCTTTTTTGTTAGCATTGCCTGAGAGTTTGTTAATTTAAGTCTAAAGTTTGTAACACTTTGAATGAGAGAGACACCATAAAATAGCGTATTACAGCTTCGCTGCAACCGTAGTTTATGCCTAATTGTGCAAAGTTTTCAGTCATAGCAACAATCTAAATTATATGCTCAGTTATCCTTGTCAGCGCTTCATATGAAAGGACCAAATAATTTCTACATAAATAAATAAAACAGAAAACTTTCATTCAATCCCAAAAAAAAAAAAAAAAACTTGTTGTTATTTTAGTTTTTGTATAGTTAAAAATTTTAAATTGATTGCCAAGCACTTTCGGCACTCTTTTGTCTGTCTGTCGGTGTGTCTGTCTGTCGGTCGGTTTGAAATACTTCGCCTATGATACACAGCTTCTATATGCATAGTCCTGTTTGTGTTGCGACACAAAAGGATTAATTGCTTTTCACGAAACACAGGCACACGTACGCATTGTAAACAAAAAAAGATACTAAAGACAGACAGAGAGAGAGAGAGAGGGAGGTTATAGAGAGTGAGTGAGTGAGTTTGTGAATACTTTAACCAGTTTTTAGGCTTTTTTATTTGATATTTGCTTTCGAAATGTGTTGAATTTAAAATTAGATTTAACTTTAAGTTAGAAATTCTGCTTTTGTCAGTTAAGAATTTTATAAATTATAACAAATGTATTTGGGTCAGTATGACATATTGCACTTTTGCTGATTTAAATTTTCATTTCATTTAAATTTTCATTTTATTTTTTTATTTTTTTTGCTTCATTTAAATTAATTAATTGATAACACTAACACAAACAGTGTTCTTGAAACGTGTCATAAGTGTTTTATTTTTGAATGTTGTTTTAGAATATGTTTACCTTACTAATTACACTCATATTCTGCTGTAATGTGGTTTCCTTTTATTAATATATATTTTTTTTGTATGTTTAATTGCATCAATTTTTAAAATTTTCTTCTACAAGTTAATCTGGCAAATGTTTTTAAAACTTTTAAGCTATCTGATTTCAAAAACGACCACTAAGACTGAAAGTATTATCGAAATATCAATCTTATATCGATATTTAAAAAAACAAAATGTATTTTTCGATGTATTTGTATATTTTGCTGCAGAGATTGTTTTCAAAATTGATTTCTTATCGATATGCTCATAAAATCATGGATGCAAATTACTAAAATTGTCAGTGATACGGTTCAGTGCTTCGCGATGCCTTTGAACCGCTGCACAGTGGTCGGTCTTTTATGAACTCAGCGTCCAAAAATACTTTCACTGCCTATATTAAAGCGAAATTTGTATCTTAGCTTTTAAATTCATAATCAGTAATAAAAAATAATATTAACATAAATAAACCACTCAGAATACCACTTTCAATACACAGGCAAAATATTTTGTTTAGTTTTTGACTATTGCAGCAAAGTAGCAAAATTTATGAGAAATAAATTTAAATAATTTGATAATGAATTTTAGTTTATTAAATGTAGTTAAAGTTAACAAATGAAATAAATAATCAGTTGATTACGTCCAGATTTGTAGCGACCCGTGAGCTCTTTCGCGTATAATAGTGTCAATACATCTTAATACCCTTGTTCCTTGCCTCAGCAGCATCTTCAGAGAGTTCTCCAATTGAAAATAATTGAAAATAATAGAAGGTTAGAACGAAAATGAGAACCAACTTGTAAATTCTGACTTCAAATTCCGATTTAGTGACCCAAAATACATATGAAATTACCCCTCTGGTCCGCCGAGCACGACTTGAATTTTGTTTTTGTATGTCCTAAGTCAAAATTAATCAAAAATGATCACAAAAATGTGAATAAAAAAAGCCCTCCGCTGATTATTTTTATTTTTAATTTTAATGATCAGTTAACACCCCCTAAACAAACCTCATTTAAATTTAAAGAAAATTTTATTAAAACCAGTTCAAGTGCACCGTGACGTATACGCAAGACAACACAAATATTGCTTGGTGGAATAACACGAATGCACAGAAAGGGGCAAAAGGTGAAAGCTGAAACTAAAAATAAAGACTTAGAACACATTAACTGATATTAACAAATATGTTTCATTTGAGGGCGTGACAGGGAATACTAACTTTCTATAACATAAATCCAAATATAAAGAAAAATACACCACTCAACAGGTCACTGGTAAAACAATAATACAGTTAGGATTTTCAAAAAAATCGATTTTTTTTTTTGCATTTTCTTAATATATATATATATATATATATATATAATATATCTGAGTATACACACACAAAATTTCAAGTCGATCCGACGAATATTTTCAAAGTTATAGACACATTAGTGAAGGCGCGCCGAGAGATCTCGCAGTGCTTTTAAGTGCTTTCAAAACTTTAAACGCGTTTTTCTCGAAACGGTGTTTTCAAAGTCGGTGAGCAAGATTTCTCAGAAACGGCTGAACCGATCGGCCTGAAATTGTTACACAAGCTTCTATATTTTTTAGAAATTAATCGAAGGATTTCCCCATCCGATGAATCTAACCTTTTGCTTTAAGTGGCCGCCATTTTGTCAATAAATTTTGCTAATTCCTTCGAATAATCACTAGATTATTTATTATATTAATGAAATATATTTGGTTTTTAATTTTAGATGATCCAGTCCAGAGATATCATGCTCACCGCAAGAGGCTTTTTCTTGCGGACCTCTGCAAAATTGGCAATATCAATGTTCCCGGTAATTATTTTGGCAATAATAAATATGTGAATATAGTTTAAGGTTGTCATAATATGCCTGCCAAGTTTCAAATCAATAAACCAAATAGTTTGCTTTGAAAAAATTCTTGAAAAATGCCTTTTCTTGACCTCCTAACTGTATATAACCCCTTAAAACAATAGTTCTACGTATAATTTTTTTAGAATAAAGTTAATACTCCGTTCACTTTACAGTCCACGCGCTTTTATTGTCGCTCTTCCTTCGCTATTTGTCGCGCATACGAATGGGATAGAGCAAAAATGAATTTACCGTTTGTTTTATTGCTCTTTTAAGAAATAGTTTTAATATATACAGCGGCAAGTTTCAGACTTAATTATTTTATTTTTGGCCTTATGAAATCGACCACTGTGCGCTGGTTCCGTTCACGAACCAGTTTTTAATCAGTGTCGAACCACGGTTCAGTTCGGTTCAAATGGTTCAAGCAATGCATACAAATGCTTAAAAAATTTAGCCTCAAATCAACTAAAAGTTCAGTAATCTCGATCTGTGTTAAAAATATCTACTGTGAAATTTCATCGTATTTAGCGTTCTCAACGATCTCAACGTAACATTCAGATTGATTGATTTTCCTCTATAATGTTAAGACGGCTAACTTAGAGCAAAAAACTGACTATCGGAAAAAGGAACCCTATAAATTTAAAGATTATCGCTAACAATAAGAAATTAAGAACCGGTTCGAACCAGTTTTGCCTGATAAATGGCTCGGTTTTTGGTTCAAAACCATTTTCGTTCAGAATAACTGGTTCGGTTCATAGTTCGAAGCTAACGGTCGAAAATGCTGTGGTTCGGTTTTAAAACTCGGTTCAATTCAAAACCGGTTTGAAGTTAATTATTTTGTGTTTCATATTATCGATTATTATTATGGATTTTTTTAGAGTATCGAAAAGTATCGATATATTTGTAAAAGTTCACACTCCTCTTAGACAGCGAATTTTTGCTTCTATGGACGTTCTTTTGCAAAACCTGAACCTAAGACTTTAAGATCAAGAGATAATTCGGCAAGGAGATATCCAACATCCACAACTATAGGAGCCTAAAGTTGTGTCTGAACCAAAGTTCAAAACAAGGCAGTTCGATTTACTTTCGCTACCAACAAGCTAACACTAACGCGTCAAAATTTGTTAACGGTCTTTTTATGTCGTTGCCTCATTTGGGGCCTTTATTAAAGCATTTGTGCTGCTTGTCAACTGATTTTCCTGGACATAGTCTAATCACCAAAGACATTCTGCATTCTTTCCAAATTTTTCTTGGGTAAATATTTTTATTTCGCAAACAAAAGCTCTTCAATAAATTAATCAAATTTTAAAAAAATTATTAAAAAAGCTCCATGAAATAAAATTTTCTTTTATTTTCTTTAAATTTGTAAATATTTGAATTAATTTTCAATACAATTTTGAATGATATAAATTAGGTAAATGACGATGCTTAAGGTTTTTTTTTTTTTAATAAAATAGTTTTTTTAAAGCACTCAAAGCTTTGGTAAAAATATTCAAATAATGCATGTCTGCTATTAAAACACCCTTTACAATAAAAAGCACGCATGTTAAGGCCACCTTCAAAATACGCACTTCGAAAAACAAAACAATTAAAAGTGATTCGCCAAGTGATGTTTTAGCACGAATAGCAAAATACACTTGAAACTACAAAGATACAAATTATGTACATCACATACACACACACACACACACACACACACACTGTGTAAAATATTTAGTTACAAAATAACAACACAGACAATTGTTTCTTCGTTCATGCGTTTATTTTGTATGTCTGTCCAACTTTCTGTCTGTCTGTCTGCCAGTCTGTCTATCTGTTTAGTTTGATTGTCTGTACGTATGCACACTTGTCTTGTGTCTTGTCTTGAATTTTAGAAGCGTATTTACACGACTCAACAAGAAAAAAAAAAAAAAAAAAAATGACGCGTTTTCGAAACATTTTCCTGTCAAGGATCTCTTAATGTCTACGTTTGTAGTTCTCATTTCCGTACATCATTTCATTTGAAGAAGCTTAATGAAATGTGTCACTTGTAGCAATTCGAAACAGTAATAACGATGTAAAGTGCAAACGAAAACAAATAAATTTTGTAATGAAGAAAGCACATACGTGTACGAGGGCTGTCAAAGAAATCAATGAACAAATTGGGTTTCATTAAATTAAAAGCTTGTGACAAAAAAAAATAAACACTTAATAAATAAATTTCAAAATATTGTTATCAACTCAACAGTGTTTTTTGCTTCTTTTAAAAAACTATTAGGAAAAAATCATGAATTTTTATGAATCGAAAAAATTGATTATTTTAATCGTATCGAAAAATATAGATTTTTTTTTTTTTTGAAGTTCACATCTCTAGTTTAGACCACAACAGAACGTTTTGGATCCGTCTCTAGTTTTAGTTCGATGCAGAAGTTACTTTTTTTGTCCAGGGGAAATGTTTGCACGATTTGGTACCAGTGACATCACTTTTTTTCTTTCGCCTATGCATGGCAGACTGTATAGAAATTTAAAACAGTCCGCCATGTATATGTAAGAAAAAAAAAAAAAACGCGAAAAAGGCACGACTGTTTGCTACAAGTCTTCATTGAAAAATTTCTCCAGGCAGTTTCTTTTCTTCGTTGACAAAACAATAACTTTTATAACAACAAAATCATCAGTGGGTTAGATAGAACTTCGAGATGGGATGGGAGGGGGTCAATGGTCTGATACAACTCAAGTTTAAACACTATATTGGTATCAAAATTTAAGCTAAAAATACAGAAATTAAAAAAAAAATCGAAAATAATCGGTACGTTTGTGAAAAATGGGCGTGTCACCTTGGATTTGATATTAGATGCCATTATAAGTGTTTTTACCCGATTTGAAGTGAATACATACATAAATAATGCGTATTTCCATACAGAAACTTGAAAATGGGCGGTAATTTTGTATTGGGCTATACCTAAAAATGGGCGTGGCACCTGGGTTTTGACATTCAAATTAGTCATTGCCAAGAAAAGCTTAAGTTCCAAATAGAAATAAACAGACAGACAGACAAACGGACAGACGAACATGGCAAGATCGTCGAGCTGATCACGAATATATATATTTTATGGGTTCTACGACGACTTCTTTAATGCGTTACAAACTTTTCGACAAACTGATAATACCCTTTACCTGTATAAAAGCACTACCTCCAGCAAATATTGTTTTGGTTTTTGTTTCAGGCTCAATACTTACAAAATATGAGCAGGCCCACCGATACAAATTCAAATTTGAACTTTGTAATTCCAAAAGTTAAAAAACAATAAAACAATTATTGCTCTTTACTTTGGAAAACTTGAAATATTAACCCGTTAAAACTTGACTCTTACAATAACACATCTAAAACTATCTCCCAGTGCCGCACATCTCTCAACGAGTTGGCTGAGCAATGGGATATTTGCCTCACATGGGTTCTGGGTCACCAAGATATATTTGGTTATTGCGAAGCAGATAGATTGACCAGAGAAGGGACAAATTCCATCATTCCTCCGGGGAGGAGTTCGACTGGAATTCACATGGCCTCTCTGAAGCTGCGAGTAAAAGAGGAAATAGTCAGATTGGCAGAGACTAGGTGGACCACAAATCCCAAATGCGTGGCCAGAGTATAACACTAAACGAACAGCCCAACTCATGCGTCATAATGGAAGGACTCTATCCAAGACATGCCGTCCAACTAGGGGTAGCATCAAATGACTTCTGTAGGAGCTGTAGAAACGAGGAAGAGAAGGAAACAGTAGAACATTTTCTCAGCCACTGCCCAGCCCTGGTGAGAATAAGGTTTACCGTACTTGGTAGGCCGTTTCTTGATAGTCTGCCGGAGATTGCGTCTGTCAAGATTGGTACAGTAGCTGGCTTTATAAGGAAATCGAGCTGGATCGAGTAGGAGGAAATAAAGAGGGATCATATGGTATCACAATGGGCCTTTATGGCCTAGGTGACGTCGTGAGAACTCGCGTCGGCCATTCTAACCTAACCTAACCCATTAGCAAAATAGTTCTGTATCGATATGACTTTGCTATATCAATAATTTTCTCAGCCTTAAAAAAATATTTATAGGGCCGATATTGAAAAAATATCGATATAATATCGATATGTATTTTGAAAAATATCGATATAATATCGTAGTTCTGACTTTATTAGCTACGCTAAGAACGCCAGAACTCAGCGCTTTTGAAGCTTAAGCCAATCTGAATGCAAACGACTTGGCTTAATGTATTACAATGCAAAAAAAATATGCTTTTGTATTATTCTTAGTAGTCGTGTAAACTAACTGCTACTACCTTAGGTGTCAATCAAAAAGTTAAGATATATTCTTTGACAAATCTAGAGCTTTGTCAACATCAATTTTTTTTATCTTTGACATTTGCATTTTAGAACACATCCACACGACTACCCTCGTTTAATAAAACATCAAAAATTAGAACAGAGAACAAAGCTGAAAAAGAGTTAAAAAAAAAAAAACACTACACGATCTAAAAACATAAAGAACAAACACAACTAAACAGTGTGCGAAATTTTGAATAGAAAATGAATTTTTATTTGTAGTGTGCTGGTGTGTCATATTACTCAGTTTGTTGTTGTTGTTATTGCCACATATACTCCCAGTCTTGTTTTATGCTATACGTTCTAGATACATACAAACATTTGATATGTATGGTATAAGCAAACTATGCTGCTTTGAATATAAGCTTCAACTGATGAGCATATGTAGATGTAAAATAAACTTGTATAGAACAACAATAATAACAACAGAACAAAAACAAAAACAACAAAATCAACATCAACATAAAAGATACATAATAGCAACAACAGATACAGATACATACACACATACATAATAATGTATCTGTAGTTACAAATGTTGTAGATATTTTTTGTTTTAGTTAAGTTTTTTTTTTTTTTTTTCTATTGTATATCTGAGAATGTATAAGTAATACATGTGTGAATAGCTTGTTGATATTTTTGTTGTAGTTTTTGTTTGATACTACTCGAAAAAGTAGCTAAATAAAAGCGAAAACATAGACAAAAGTTAGACAAATTGAATTGAAAGTTTTACTCGGGTATAACATTTTAGCAGTTAACCTTCAACAAGCGCAACCACTCCTATTGTACAATGAATGAGAGAGAGAGAGAAGAGAGCAATCTGTATTGAGAAGAAGGTAAATAAAGATATTGAAGTACGCGAAAAATCAACACACTTTGAAATTTGTATAGGAAAATCTTGACTTATGGTTTAGATACTTACGAATTATTTAATTAAACTTTTACAAGATTTACATAGTTTGAGACATGATTTAAAAATGCATTGACTAAGTTTACATGTGAGTAAGTAAAACTTAGATTAAAGAAAAAAAAAAAAAATTCAAGAAGGATGGATGAGCCAAAAAGTCCTCAAAATAAACCCATAAATCAGTCTTAAACTTCAGAGTGAAAATAGGCAGTAATAAAAATTCCATTTGAGAATAGTTCTAAACAAATTCACACATGTACTGTGGAGAATTTGTCCTTTGGTAGGACTAGTATTTTTACCAACCATGTTCCTTCCGATCTTTACTTCAATGAATAGATCAAACTTGAACTAAGCCTTATAAGTACATATAGCACCAATTGAAGTGAGTTAAATACTTTATCAATCTGAGAATATCATTTTGCATTGATTTACAAGATAAAAGCAAAAATCAACGAAGATGTCTTTGGTATGGTTTGCAAAACAAGGGGCAGAATAGATTGAAAATGGATATTCCCCGTTAATATTAGCAAAATATATCAATGACATTAATATCTAAAAAAAAAATAAAAAACAAGGAAGAATCAAATACAAAACTTCAAATAACTTAAGGGGTGTTCTGGTACGCGAGGCGTTTTTACCTATTTTTAAAAAAAAATCTTAGATGAAAAAGAAACCAATTTTTGATGGGAGTTTTTTTTTTATTCAATTATAAATTAATTTAAGAAAATAAAATGAATTTTTTTTTTTTACGAGGGCTGCTCAATAAGTTCTCGTCCTTTAAAGAACGTGGTCCAAAAAAGGTATGGTGCTGGCGGCCACGATTCCAGGTCTTCGTGTTATCCGAAATGAAATGTAAAAATGGAATCTATAATTTTTGTCAAATATCTCCCTTCCGCCTTTTCCGTCTTTTGAATTTCGCGGCTAATGTACAAAGCGCTACAGAGCTCGTATGGAACTCTATCACTTCGAACCGCGGAGAAATGGTTTCGACGATTTAGAGCCATTGAAAACGGTACCATGGGTAAGCCAGCCGGTGGAAAACCTGTGACGACGAGTACCGATCAAAACATGGAAAACATCGAGTTAGACTCGGCATGTGACATCTCATGACATCGCCCAGGAGATGGGAGTTAGTCACCAAACCATTTTAAACCATCTGCAGAACCAAACTTGATGTTAGTGTGCCGCATGATTTGACGCAAAAAACCATCTGGACCGAATCAACGCCTGCGAAATGTTGCTGAAACGGAACGAACTCAAACCATTTTTGAAGCGGATGGTGACTGGAGATGAAAATGGATCTCATACGACAATATCAAGCGAAAACGGTCGTGGTCGAAGGCCGGTGAATCGTCCCAAAAGCGGGGAAGGCCAGGAAGGTTTTGCAGTGTGTTTGGTGGAATTGGAAGGGAATCATCCACTATGAGCTGCTCCCATATGGACGGACGCCTAATTTTACTACTATCTACTGCAAACAACTGGACCTCAAAGGGGGCGATCCACCAGGAGCGTTCAGAATTGGCCAACAGGAAGGGTGTAGTGTTCCACCATAACAACACCAGGACACACATCTTTGGTGACTCGTCAGAAACGCGAGGAGGCCTGGTTGGAGTTTTTATCACATTCACCATATAAGCCCACACAGCGCCGAGGTGGTTACCACCTGCTCCTGTCCATGGGAAAAGAACCTTGTGGTGTAAAGTAGGCCACAATGGCTGTACCTTCAAAAGTATTTCGAATATCAAAAATCCTCTAAGAGCGATATTCTCAAAATTCCAAGCTAAAAAAATGCAAAAAAAAAAAAAAACGAAAAAAATCTCGAACCTGAATACCCCTAAACACTATAAAAGGGCGTTACAACTACACAACTGGTATGCTTAAGTATTCATTCAAAAGCAAATTTTCAATCACAAACGTGTTATGCTGCTTTAAACATTTTTCGCATTAAAATAAATAAACAAAAAAAAACATATCCACAGATATGCAACATTTTTAAAAAGATTTTATTACTCATACGCACTGTTGCTGTTGTTGTTGCGACAGCTGCTGATAACATGAATGCTGATTTTTTTTTAATATTTTTTTTAAATCGGTTTTAACTTTAAAATTATATTTCTTTTAATTCCGCAACAAAAGAAAACAACGCCTTATTTACGCCTATTTTGCGCCTTTTTCTTCTTTATTTTATTTTTTCTTAATTAAAAAGTCGTAACGCCTACAACCACAGACTTGTAGACTTTAGTAACGCAATTCATTTACACACAGCACGCTTACATGCTTCTTCTTCTTCTTCTTTTTTTATACCATTGGCATACGTAGTGCTTTTTAATGAGAGAATATGTACAAACTTTTACCATAATAAATCTACTTAATCCAATAAAAAAAATACAACACACACGCAACAATAAAAAGCAACAAACGAAATCAACAAAAGTAGCGAACGAACTTTTAATTGTGAAACTTTATTTTATCTGCCAAAAATACAATTCCCAATTCATGATAATCTCATCCGCAGTTATCCTAAAAAAAAAAAAAGTATCTCTTTAAAAAAAATCGTTGCTTGCCAGCAGGTGTAGCAAATTGCACACCACGAATCGAAGCAACACAGCAGCTTCGATATTCTCAACAAGAACAACAACAAATCATCATCATCTATTAACATCATCACAAGTAACGGCGTTAGTAGCAACTTTTCTTTTTTTTTCCCCTACTCCTATTGTCTTAGTTTTCTTATAGTCTTCTGCCATAGACGCTGCTGTCAACATTTTCATTCGTTTTGACATTTTTATTAGTTGAATACTCTTTAACAGCACGCTCCATTGCCTTTGCTTTTTTGTTTTCCTATTTGCTTCTGCTTCCAGTTTAGTTTGAAATGACATGAAAGTACCACGCCATTATACTCATGATTTTCATCATAACCAACAGCGGCATCATCCTGCTCATTTTCATCGTTATGAGCAACGTTTTTTTTTTTCGTTTTCTTTTTCCTTCTAATAAGCATGTATCCTGTCAGTCTGACAACCAGCCTGCCTGCCTGTTTGCTTTCTTCATGGTTTTTGCATGTTTTCATCTCTTTTCACTTTGTTGTTTTGCTTATTCCCAGTCGATAAATATTGAACAAATTGTTTGCGATTTGCTCTTTCGCACATTTAATGTCAACTTATATACAAATTTTATAGAGACCCCCCCGTCAGAAAGTTTGTAACGCATCAAAGGGAGACATCGTAGACCCTATAAAAGTACATATATTCTTGATCAGCGCGACGAGACGAGTCGATCTAGCCCTGTCCGTCTGTCTGTCTGTCTGTCCGTCTGTCTGTCTGTCTGTATGTATGCGTTTCATTCGCTCAGTTTTAAAGATATTGACCTGAAACTCGGAACTTAAACTTTCCCCCTGGAACCAGTTCAAGTGTTAAAATAAAGTGCCACGCCCATTTAGGGGTAGCCCCCATATAAACTTACCGTTTTTTCCGGATTTTTGTATGAAAATAGCATTTATTTATAGTGCTAGTCACTCCAAGTTGGGTCCAAATACTTCTAATGTCATCCAATGTCCAATCCAAACTGCCACGCCCCATTTTAGATATACCTCCATACAAACTTACCGCCCATTTTCGAATTTTATATGAAAATAGCTATTATTTATGAATGTAGTCACTCCAAGTTGGGTAAAAATACTTCTAATCTCATCCAATATCAAAGCAAGGTGCCACGCCCATTTTTAGCCATAGCCCCCATACAAATTTAACGCCCGTTTTCGAATTTCATATAAATAGCTATTATTTGAGTATTCACCAAATTTGGTAAAAACACTTCTAATGACATCCAATAACAAAACCAAGGTGCCACGCCCATATTGAGCCATAGTCCCCATACAAACTAATCGATTATTTTCGAACAAATGTATAAAAAAGGTTATTATTTTCCAATATATATTTATAAATGTATATAAGCCACTGATGATCACACTAAACTATTCAAAGATTCGTGTGACGGGTAAACCGAAGTTAACGTTTCTTTTCTTGTTTTTACTTCAGAATGTTTCCAAGATACAAATATGTATTCTAGAATATATGCCACGCAGCATGCAGCTTTCTACTTTTCGACGCTTTTATCGTTATAATTTGATGCTTGTCTCTCTGTCTGTCTGTCTGTCTGCCACTTTGATTATGCCAGCTATGCTTGATTCAAGTCAATTGCGCCTTTTTTTTTTTTTTTTTTTTTTGTTTTTTACAGAATTCACTTTTGATTTCATTTCGCTGAGATTTTGATATTTTTTTTCCCCAAATTACAATATTACGGAAAGTTACTCTGGAAAATTTTTCTTGCAAGTTCTAACTTTTCTTTAAGGTTTCATTTTGTTTTCTGTCATAAATTAGTTTTGTTTTTGAAATAAAATTAAATCAAATCAAGTCATTTATTTTTGTTTCGAAAGTTTATTGCTATAGACAAATGTTCAATTAAGAAAGAAGACTTAATTGCATAAGGAAAATTGTATAGAATGGCTAGAAATATTTTTTTAATTTTGTTGTTGTTGTTTTTTGAACTTGTGTACATAAATAGGATCTCGGAGACTAATAGATACAAATATAAAAAAGCGTTATACAGGCATGTTCCCATTTTTAGAAATACAAAAATTTTGTAATTTACTTTTCAAAACGGAATTGTGCGTGGTTCGACATTCGCAAAAAAAAGTATCGGGAGAAGTAGTACGCTGAAAAATTTCTGAGGTCAAGAGCAAACTAAACTGATTAAAGATAATAAATATAGCTGAAGCAGTTTCTTCATGGTTACCCGGCTAGGCCCTTTAGTTCCAGCAAGCTTCTCAAATGAGTCTATAAATAATTTTTTTTTAACAACAACAGCTGCCAAACGTTTCAATCTGAATTTGTATATACTGAAACCGAAATTATAACGGGTATATAAATTTGTAGAGATTTATGAATCAGGAAGGTGGGGAGGCATGATAGACCGCATAAAGTATACATATAAAGTCTTGATCAGCATTTAGAGATGAATCGATTTAGCTATGCGTGTCTGTCCGTCTATAGGAATGTCTCGGTTACTTTAAAAAAAAACAGCAAAATTTTAAACTTAAATTAATCAGAAATATTAAACAGTTTACATCTATCAACATTTTATGGGGTGCAACCTATTGATGTCCCGATCCCGCCCGTCCTAAAAAATTATTAATTTCCCGATAACCAATCAAGTTTTCCCTTACTTGGATCATTCTTTTATGTTAATGCCATATAGCTATTATTATTAAATTCGATTTGAAAACATATTTTTGGTCCCTTAGACGCTTTGCCAAATTTTAGTTGGAATTGGATCATTCTTGCATATATCTGCTAAATAGCCGATCTGGCCGATATGCACCAACTTTGTTGTTTTTCAAGCTATTCAACCGAAATTTGGTTTGTATGCATAATTTTACATCCTGTTTCTTGATCTTGAGCAAACAGCTGATAAACTTCGAAAAATTGAATTTTTTCTACATCTTTGTTATAAATTGCCAATGTATATATACAACTGTGGCCAAAAAGTAAGGAGAATTATCATTTTAAACTTCGCGGGCTTAACATTTCGGGCTTGTTCTTTTTTTCTTGAGTTGGCAGAACTGTTAATGACATCTGGACCAAATTTCATGTCAATGTCATTATCAGTAATATATTTACGCTTGTGTTTACCAAACGACCAAGAGTGTATTTTTCGATTTTTACAATGTCTGACTTATTTGAGCAGAGAAGTGTCATCAAATTTTGTTTACTGAATTAAATAAATGGAATAAAAATGTTAAAGAATGCTTGCGGTGACCGAGCTCTACCAAAATCAACAACATTTGATTGGTATAAATTGTTGAAAGAAGGTTGCGAACGTGTTGAAGACGAAGAGCTCCCTGATCAACCATCGACCTCAACGGACGATGCTCACATCCAAAAAGTAAAAGAATTAGTGATTGCACACCGTCGATTAACTATGAGAGACATTGCTGATGAAATTGGCGTATCGAAAGGATCAATAAATACAATTTTGAAGGATGTTTTGGGCCTCAAACGTGTCAAGTCTCGGTTGGTACCAAAAATGATGATTTTTTTTTGAAAAAACTGTACTGATTTTACAAGGACTTTTTGCCAAAAATCCAACCAATATCGTTCCGCAACCACCGTATTCGCTTGATATGGCACAGTGTGACTTCAGGCTATTCCCAAAACTCAAGAGACCACTCCGGGGAACGCGTTTCGAGTCGATTGAGGAGATAAGAGCTAAATCGAAGAAGGCGTTGATGGCTTTACCGGAAAGAGACTATGTGGCATGTTTCGAGGATTGGAAAAAACGTTGGCATAAGTGTGTTTTTTATCGGGGGGGGTTACATTGAAGGGGATGAAATTGATTTACAAGTACAAATAAAAATTTTTCATTTTACAAACAAGTTCACTTTTGTAAAATGTTCAAAAAAAACATTTTTTTGAAAATAAATATGATGTTTGCTTGCTATCTCTTTCTTAAGATATTTCGTACTCTTCTCCCCTGTCGTGGTGAAATCAAATATAATTCACCACAAACTAATTTGTCAAATTTATGTAACTAAAGTTATCCGGAGTACTGCACCTGATATAATTGTCTTGGGTTAGAATGTTTCGTAAGAGGATTATGTATTATATATATGCTACAAATGATGATCCCTACTTTAATAATGTGTCCTTTTTGGTTGCTACAATAATTAATTTGAGTATTTGTGAAATAAATCGCTTCATAAATAACGAATATTTTATATAAAAACTCAAAAGTTGGCGATAATTTTGTACGGGGGCTATATGCTATAGTGGACCCACCTCAACCATGGGTCCTTCTATAAACATAAGCTGCTATTATAAGTGTTTTTATTCTATTTAACACAAATTGCTTCATAAATAAACCTTTTTCTTAATAAAAACAAGAAAAAACGTCAACTTCGGTGTAACCAAAGCTGATATACCCGTCACACAACACATTTAATAGTGTTCACCTAGGTGTACCTTGGAATTGCTTTTACCAAGTTTTAATAGAATTAATTCAAAAACTGGAAAATGGCCGGGAGGTTTGTAGGGCGCTATACCTTAAATGGGTGTGACACCTTAGTTTTGATATTGGATAACATAAGAAGTGTCTTTACATTACATAATAAAAAATTTCATAAAAAAATCGGTAAGTTTGTATGGGGGCTATACCAATAAAAATGGACGTGGCACTTCGATTTTACCACTTGAACTGCTAAGGACTGAGAAAAGCTTAAGTTTTGAGTTTTTGGTGAATATCTTTAAAACTAAGCGAATGAATCGCATAAATAGAGACGGACAGACAGACGGACGGATATGGCTAGATCAACTCGTCTCGTCGTGCTAATCAAGAATATATATACGTTATAGGGTCTACGCCGACTCCTTTAATGCGTATGTATTCCACTAAAAAGCTTAAATTATTTTGCACAAAAATTTAATTGCTACCTATGCGACTAACTTAAACTCGAGAGTTTGTCTTGGGTGTTTTAAATACATATTTCACACTCATTTAATATTCTCTTAAAACTTACGCATTGCTCGCTAATTGAGCTACTTAAAAATTTTTGCGCTGAGCTATTATTAAACTTTGGCATACAAGCCAAGCCAACTGTCAACTGCCATAAACTGTCTGAAAATAAACAGAAACTTAAGCTAAATACAAGCATTAGGAGCGAGCGAATGCGCGCGTTAAAAACCAACAAAACAAATTTTTTAGAATTTTATGTGCTTTCGTGCTAAAATGAAATAAAATAAAATACAAAAAATCTATAGACACGCAGCAAACGAGTGCAATAATTTTATACTTTTTTTTTTTTTTTTTTTTTTTTTAGATTTTTATACTCATTTTGGCAAACAGTTGACCAAGACATAAAAACCATTTTCATTAAAAATAAAAGTTAAGAGTGGGCGGACAGACAGAACAACAAAACGGAAATTTAGCAAAAAAAAAAAAAGAAAACAAATAAAAAGAAAGAAGAAAAAAAAAAACGTTTATAAAACCAAAAACGTGCTTTCCCAAAAATTTCGTGTCGCAACGCATTAATTCAAAAGTTGCATAGAAAAAGTTTCGCAGAATAATACAGAAGCAGAAGCGTGGAGGATGTATCTATTTGCCAATGCTAATGGTAGATTGAAGATCACATGGCGCTTCTATTGTTATTTTTGCTTTGTTTTGCCAATTTTCAAGCAACGCAGAATGGGAAGTGGAAGAAGAAGAGAAAAGTAAATTTTATAGATACATTTGCAAAGTTGCCAAGTCAAAAATGTATCTTTTTCTCTATTAATTTTTTTTTTCGTAAAAGCAGCAGCATGTGGGTCCAATACCGCAGTAACTTTTAGGCAAAGTCAGGTGGTGGTCAGCACAAAATAAATAAAAAATACAAACAAAAAAAAAAGGACTTAATAAAAACACTTAAAAAGGTAGAGAAGAGAAGTACAAAAATAAAAAAAATAAAAGTAGAAACTTTGAAATTAAATTTTTGTTTTTAAAGTTTTTCGTTGTTGGTTCATTTTATTTTATTTTCGTTTTTGAAGTGCAGCTGAAGGACGCTTAGATGTAAGCTATATGACTGCAAAGAACACAAAGCTACCCATAGACTCTTAAGTTAGTGTTGCCGCTACATACACAAACCTGTACCTATTCTATCCTATCTCAGGTTACTTAAATGCGGTCAACCACAAAGTTGCAGCTGGATTGTCACGTAAAATGGTGACAGATTCCACAACAACAACAACAAAGCAACATAGAAATGAAACAAGCATAAGGATAATGACAGTCAATGGTGTGTGTGTGTGTGTGTGTGTAGGTTGGAATGTTGTAGCAGTTGCAAATGGCGACGTGTTTTTCAAAACTGAAAGCTGCAGACAAAAAAAAAAAAAAATAGAAACACAAAGTTTCATTTTAATGGAACGAAGTAATTTCTACGCAAGAAAGTTTTCTGCGAGTGAAATTAGCAACACATGCCAAGTCAGTCAAGCGCGCGCGGCATGCGTATGACTTAAGTTAAAGAACTAGCGTAGTACAGTGGAACTAAATTGACAAAAAACCATGCAAAAATATTTTAACAAGATTTTGTTGCATAACTGAAACTATTTAGCTTTTCAGGTTTCCATGTAGGTCTTGACCGGTTTGTGCAACATGTGGCCGAATGTTGTTAATGCTGTCAAAATCACTTCGTCCTATTCCCGTCGTTGTTGCTTAAAATAGTGACGACAAAAAGAGTGATTAGCGTCTGCGGCTTAAAAATCGCAGTGACTGCAAACAGTGATAAAATCGCAGTTAAAAAATGTTTGCGTAGAGTGATTACAAACCCAGGTTAACTGAACTGTTTGCGTAGAGTGATACACAAATCGCTGTTAACTGAATTGAAAAAAAAAACTTTTTTTTTAAAATTTTTTTATTTTTTTTGTTGTTTTTTTTTTTTCATTTGGGGGTTTAAGTTGGTTCCCTTTTTTTTAAAAATTACAAGCGAGTACGACGCGAAGAGTGCGTTAGCCACAACACTGATGAATAAATAGTTTCACTGTTCGTGAAGAGCCATACATTTAATTGCCGATAACTGAATATGTTCACTGAGGAACAAGAAAATCGCAAATAACTACTTAAGTTTTCAGTTGCAGTGCTATATTGCGATTTTTAAATCACTGTGAAAAAAATCACCGAAATTGATTCTATTTGTCAACACTAGCTTTAATGCGTGACTCAAACGGATGAGTTGACTTCGAGAGAGTTCCCCTGTAATCAGTTCACCACTTTTAAAGCCACTTTCAAAGAACTCCCCCAGAAACACTTTATTTGGTACGAAGTTCGACATATACTATTAATATCATAAAACGGTCATTATTAATTCAAGGACCCAATAGAAAACAAGAAAGAACGCTGAAAATGCTCGACTGCAAGATACCCTGTACCCAATCTTTATGTACCTTAAATTAAGTCCCATCTTTGTATATACCTTATTGTATTGAATTTTCAAACAAAAACTTAAAAAATTGGGAAACTTATTATGGGGCTATACCTAAAATTTTGTTGGTCCTACCCATATTGGGATATTTTATTGGGACTATCACAATACCATAATTTATACTAAGACAATTTAAAACTTCCTACAATAAAAAAAACAATGACGTTTTTTTGCAAAGACCTAAAATTTTAGAAGTATATTTGTATGGGGGCTATACCTAAAACTTTGTTGGTCCCACCCATATTGGGATATTTTCTTGGACTACATCATAGACATAATCAATAAAGTTTGAACTTCCTAGAATTAAAACAATGACGTTTTTATGCAAAAACCTAAAATTTTGACATTCGATAGAGTTCCCCTGCTAACTCAGTTTGACCCACTATTTAAAGCCACTAATATGCTTCGTCTTAAAAAAATGAAGAAGAACTCTCCAAGACGACAATTTATTTGGTACGAAGTTTGACATATACTATACCTATCATGTAAAACGGCCATTATTAATTCAAGGACTCAATAGGAAACCCCAAAATAATCACCCAAAATTCACGCATGATTTGTTTAATGGCTTACAGGAAATACAAATTAGTTTTTTTTTTTTTTTTGTTAAAAAATACGCCGATTGCTTCCATTAAGAATTTTATTTGAATTCTAAAGTGTTTGTGCTCAGGCTATCTCATTATTGAAGATATGTTCTCTTTGTTCTCTTTGTATACATATTCTTGATCAGAATTGAAATGAGTGTCTGTCTGTCTGTCTGTCGGTCAGTCTGTCATATTGCACCTAACTGTTTAAGAGTTAGAGCCATATATGAGACTTAGACTCTCAGTTTTCTTATCAGTTTTTCCCCTAGGCCCATTTTAATGGATTGATTTTTGAATTTTTTTACATAAATGTTTTTATTAAAAACAGTAAGAAAGTTAGTAAGGATTTTGGCAATGATAATCGTTATAAAATAACTCAAATCGGATGGGAAAAAAAAATTATATAGTGTATCGCCCAAAGTTTAATCAAAATATTTAATTTTAAATTTTAAAAAACTTAAAAAAATATCTTGTTTGTTCTATGTTGTCAAATTTTTAAGCAACTGTTTTTTCAAATGTAGTTGTTATCAAATTAATAAATAAATAAATAAATCGTGGTGGCTGTGGTATAATGCCCATATGCGGGTAGAGTTTATTCGTAAATTCGGGGTGGAGTTGTCCATTACAACCGGGTGCTGTGACCCAGAGATCAGCAGAGGTGTGTAGTGGCTCCTGTCGCTTTAATTTATTATTTTTTTTTACAAATAAAAAAAAAAAAAATTTTTTTGTTTTTTTTGTAATAACTAAAAATTTTAAACTTTTTCTCGCATGCGATAAGTTTGGGAAATCTTTATATTATGTCATTTGTTAATTTAATTATCAGCCCTGACTTTGACATTTGTTTAGCGGTTTTAGTTTTTTTCAGTTCAAATGTCAATGACCGTAGTTTACTTCCATTTGCACAGCGTTTCAAAAATTCTTTTCAACTTTGGTCCTGATCGGAGGCAGTCAGATAAAAAAAAAAAAAAAAAAGTTTTTCTCTGACACCAGCAATATTTGCACAATAGTTTTGCTTTATGCTACACACATCAAGCAAATACTTTAAACTTACAAAAGAAAAAAATTAAGAGAGAAAAAAAAGGGTAACTAATAAACAAAAAACCAAAAAAAATAATAATAGTTAATAAAAGAAAAATTATAGTTAAAAAAAACATTTACATACAGCGCCTAATCCATGCATGGGTAAATATACATTAAAAAAAAAATTCCTATAAAATTTCTCGTAGTTAACTGTTCTCTTCTATTGCTTTTCTATAAAAATTATAGATTAGGCGATTAATAGCATCTTCGAAAAAAAATAATAATTATTTGTAGAGAACGCTATCTTGATTTGATGACGCTTCGACGGCTCATCGCTTTCATCTTTGCCGACGCTTGCGCTTCGAAAAGTGTTATGAATTAGAAAAATAATTTTGTGGCATGTTGAAGTTTTAAATACTTATGTTATAATGAAAAATTGATAGAAATTCAGCTGAAAAACTGCTAAATAGTGGAAAAAAAACGAAAAATTGGCCTAATTAAAATTTTTAACCTGAAAAGCGCCATAAAAAATATTATAAAAATTGTGACTGTGGTAAAATCTAACCTGAAAATAACCTTAAAATGTAAAATCATCCTTTTCGCCATTTGCATGTTGCATATCGTTTTTTATTAGTTTTTTTTTTCTATACACATATTTTTCTATTATTACTGGATATGCAGCTTAAATTCAAATATTAGCTTAAATGCAGTTAAAATTAAAATTTAGTTTTTTTTATGTAAATTTTTATTTTTTTTTTTGGAACGAAGTTCCTTATGGCGCAGTATGATTATGGCGGAGGAGGGCTAGCCGAGAAAAAGCGTAACGTAACGTTAAACGTTGCCTGGTGAAATGATAATAGTTGTAGTTGTTAGAGTGAGCAAGCATTATATGCATATTAAGCATGTATATGAGCAGGACAAAAGAATAACAAATAATAATTGTATTTGTTCCCCGATAAATAACCAATATCTAAAGTGATCAGGTTGACTATCATTTTTTTATTTTAAAATTATCATATGCAAATGATTTATATACTATCGTATACGAAAGATGCATAATTTAAAACTTCAAATCATAATCTAGAATCTTAAAAATGCTTGATATACAAGTGCTAACCTAAAATCAAATAGTTTAAAGAAAAGAAAAACACGAAAAAACGTTAACTTCGGTGGAACCGAAGCTTAAATACCCGTCACACGAATCTTTGAATAGTTTAGTGTGATCATCAGTGGCTTGTAAACATTTATACATATATATTCGAAAATAATTACTTTTTCATACATTTGTTCGAAAATAATCGATGGGGACTATAGCTTAAAATAGGCGTGGCACCTTGGTTATGTTATTGGATATCATTGGAAGTGTTTTAACATAAATTTGATTGAATAGTCTTATAAATAATACCTATTTTTATACGAAAATTCGAAAATGGGTGGTAAATTTGTGTGGGGGCTATAGCTTAAAATGGGCGTGGCAACTTGAATTTGACATTGGATGATTTTAATTTGGAAGACTACATTCATAAATAATAGCTATTTTCATAATCAAAACCGGAAAGCGGTTTGTATGGGGGCTATAGCTAAAAATGGCGTGTTTAGAGTGACTACATTCATAAATAATATTTTTATTTTCATACAAAAATAGGAAAAAAAACGGTGAGTTTGTATGGGGGCTATACCTTTGCACTTTGATTTTAACACTTGAATTGGTTAGGACAGAGAAAAGCTTAAGTTCCGAGTTTCAGGTCAATATCTTTAAAACTAAGCGAATGAAACGCATACATACAGACAGAAGGACAGACGGACAGACAGACGGACATGGCTAGATAGACTCGTCTCGTCGAGCTGATCAATAATATATATACTTTATAGGGTCTAAGATGTCTCCTTTAATGCGTTACAAACTTTCTGACAAAATGATAATACCCTCTACACTGTGTGTGACGGGTATAAAAATACAACAAGCAAAAATATTGTGTTTGTTGTTTTCATGAACATTCATTCGCCTCGAAGAAAAAATATGCAAGCGTTGGTCGCGATATAAATCTACATATATTTTATTATCTTCCTTATCAGCAGCATTTACAGCATGAGCGATCGATCCCTCATCGTTGGAACACATGTAAGTTACGATAATTTTTTTCTTTCTTTCTAACTGTCTGCTAATACGGAAGATAAAAATCACGTGATTTTGTAAATTCTTTTTTTTATAGTGGCTAAAGCTATGTAATTTTTTTTTCACCGTATTAATATTATCAAGGTCATTGAACCCAAATCATTCGATCGTATGATCTTTATACACTACAGTTATCGTGTTCGGTATATAAGTTTCTTTTTTGCAAATTATAAAATTTGTCTTTTTTTTTTAAATTAAATTATTCATAATTCAATTTATAATAAATTTTATTGCCGCGTTATATCTAATGCCGATTTTTTAAACTCATATTGTCCGTCCGGTCTTTTATTAGTTCGATTAATTTTTTTTTATGCCACTTGAATTAACATTGCTATTATTATTATTTTTTTTTTTTTTTTTTTTACATTTATATTTTTTTATTTTCGTATATATATATATATATATATATATATATATAAATCATTGCCTGGTTACAATTATTTAAAATATTATTTCATTTATTTTTAATTATTAAACTGTTTTCTTTTATAGAGGAAATTAAATATATCTTCTTGCACTATTAAATTTTTCGATAGGAATGAATTTATAAATACTTTTATTTTGTTTTGTGAATTAGGTTTAATTTTTTTTTTTCGTTGCTAAATTTATTATTTAATTTTTTTTATAATTAATTATTTTCCTTTGTTTTTTAAAATTGAATTTCAATAAAAGAATGAATATTTTTGTAATCAGTTCGTTTATTTTCGCTATGCACTAAGTGGCTTTCACCCAGCCCGGTTCTAGAATCAACATAGATATGATTAGTTAAATCGTGAATTTTTATAAGGGGTCACTTGTGAAATTATTTCTATTTTCATAGGATCCGGTGACCTAGGTAGGAAGGGCACTATTATGCCGCATAACACCAGCGTGCATTTTTACTGACTCATAACACCAGCGTGCAGTTAACATAATATAAGTATATGTATATTCTTGAGATTTTAAGGCTTTTCCTGTCCTTTTTTTATACCCGCCACACATAGTGTGAAGGGTATATTCAGTTTGTCTGAAAGTTTGTAACGCATTGAAGGAGACGTCGTAGACCCTATAAAGTATATATATTCTTGATCAGCTCGACGAGAAGAATCGATCTAGCCATGTCCGTCTGTCCGTCCGTCTGTCTGTCTGTATATTTCTAGGCATCTTTTTCGTTGAAGATTTAAAGATATTAAGCTGAAACTTTGGAACTTAAGCTTTTCTCAGCCAACGACTATGTTCAAGTGTCGAGAATGAAAGTGCCACGCCCATTTTTAGATATAGCCCCCATACAAACTTTTTCGTTTTTTTTCCGATTTTTTTGTATAAAAATACTAATTATTTATGAATGTATTCGCTCCCAATTGGGTAAAAACATTTCTTTTGTCATCCAGTGTCAAAACCAAGATGCCACGCCCATTTTAAGGTATAGCCCCCATATAAAGTTACTGCCCATTTTCGAATTTTTGTATGAAAATGGTTATTATTTGTGAATGTATTTACTCCAAGAATTGGCTAAAAACACTTCTTATGGCATCCAATCTCAACCCAAATGTGCCACGCCCATTTTTAGATATATCCCCAAAAAAACTTGCCGCCCATTTTCGAATTTTTGTATAAATATGGTTATTATTTTGAAATTTATTCACTCCGAATTACCTAAAAAAACATCTAATGATCATCCAATATCAAAAGCAAGGTGCCACGCCCATTTTTAGCTAAAGTCCCCATGCAAACTTACCGCCCATTTTCGAATTTTTGCACGAAAATGGTTATTTTTTAATAATGTATTAACTCCAAATTGGGTAAAAACTTTTAATATCATCCAATATCAAATCCAATGTGCCACTCCCATTTTTTGGCATAGGCCCTACACAACGTGAGTTGTATCAGATCGTTGACCCCGTCCTATCCCATCTCGAAGTTCTACGAAAGCCACTGATGATAACAAATTAACAATTTAAAAATACGTGTGACGGGTATATAAGCTTCGGTTCCACCGAAGTTAACGTTTTTCCTTGTTGGTTTTTTGTTTTATTGGTTCTCACTTCTACCTTTTTTTAGCACGCAAGATATATTACTAAAAATTTTCTCGCTATGCTGAATAAAGAAATTCGTTTATTTGGATTTGAACCCACCCCATTGGCCGACGAGCTAGACCCGTACCGTCATGCGTGCTACCTGTAATTGAAGTTCTCTAATTCACCATCGGCTATTTTATTTTTAGCAAAAGCAGCGAAAATATCTATATATATATTGTATATATATCGTTGTATGTTACAGGTGAGAGTTTCCATACGAAAAAGATCAAAGTTGCAAGTCAAGTTTTTGATTTTGTTCAAAGTTGGTCAATTTGTAGTATTTGGGGGTAGTATTAGCTCAGTCAAGTATTTTTTATAAATTTTCAAAATTTTAGGAATTACGTCACTTTTGATTTTTGGCCCTTTATTTTTTCAAATTCTTGTAATTTAAAGAGTTTTTAACCGATTTCAATGAAATTTATAGGGCGTGTAGAGAAAATTGTAAGGTTTTAAATAAATTTGAAGTGGATTTTAAAAGTTTAAAAATTCATGTAGAAAAAGACAAAAAAAATTTTAAACCTTTTTTTCTCTGAGTGCAAATTCATATTTTTTATTTTCGTCACAATATAATGAAAGCTTCTTATTTTACCTTTATTTAAAAAAAAATCGATGGAGGGTCTGTCTTTTAGTTCTCCAGATATCGTCAAAAAGTGTTAGCTGCACGTCTTCTATCCTATGTGCATAACGGTTTCTCATATTCAGTTGTTATGCACATAGGATAGAAAACGTGCAGCGTAAGGTAAAATAATAAGCTTTCATTATATTGTGACGAACATAAAAAATATAAATTAGCACACAGAGAAAAAAAGGTATAAAATTTTTTTATGCCTCTTTTTGTCGGGCGCCTATTGGCTGACGCAATAGAGTGTTATCGGGTGTTCTCTTTTGTGTGTTATGTTAAGGGTGGTTAAATTTCAAGGGCCGATGTTGAATGTGAACCACACCTAAACGTCAAGTTTTTTCCTGCATTTCTTTTAACATTTCTCAACTTCAGACTAACTCAATTTGAACCATGGAAAGATACACAATCGAGCAACGCGTTAAAGTTATTCAGGCCATAACTCATCGTGCACTTCGTGATTTTTTCGGTCAATTTAATCGTCCAAATGTGCGTACAATCGGAAAAATCGTGCAAAAATTTGAGCAAACCGGGTCTGTAGGAGATGTGAAAACACCAGTGCATGCTCGTACAGCTCGTACTGCAGAAAATATTGCTGCTGTTCGCGATAGTGTGGCTGAAGAGACGTCCACCTCAACTCGTCGTCGTGCCCAACAATTGCACCTCTCACGCTCGTCGTTGATGAATATTATGCATAAAGACTTGCATTTACACGCTTACAAGGTTCAATTGACTCAAGAACTAAAGCCTCTTGACCATTTCAAGCGTCGTCAATTGTCAGAATGGTGGCAAGAAATGGCAACAGTGGATGATCAATTTTCGAAGGAAATCATCTTCAGTGATGAGGCACATTTTCACCTCAGTGGATTCGTCAATAAGCAGAATTGCCTCATTTGGGCGAATGAGATTCCAAGAGTGATTGTCGAAAAACCAATGCATCCACAAAGAGTGACTGTTTGGTGCGGTTTATTGGCTGGCGGCATCATAGGGCCGTACTTAACTTCGAAAATGAGGCTGGCCGGGCAATTACTGTGGATGGTGTCCGCTATCGTGAGATGATAACAAACATTTTGTGGCCTGAATTGGAAGATATGGATGTGGACGATATGTGGTTTCAACAGGACGGAGCCACTTGCCACACAGCTACAAACGAAACAATGGCTCTTTTGCGCGAAAAATTTGATGGCCGAATAATCTCACGTCGCGGCGATGTCAACTGGCCGCCAAGATCATGTGATTTGACACCGTTGGACTTCTTCCTTTGGGGTTATTTGAAAGAAAAGGTGTACGCCAATAAGCCAACAACAATTCAAGAGCTAAAGGATGAGATAATTCGGCACATTAACGACATTGAACCTCAATTATGCCTCAGCGTCATCGAAAATTTAGACCATCGGATGGACGTGTGCCGCCGAAGCCGTGGCGGCCATTTGGCCGATATTTTGTTCCATACATAATTGAGTCATACCAATATATCATAATAAAAAGAAATGTCAATAATTTCCTAAATAATTCGTGTTTTATTCAAAATCAACATCGGCCCTTGAAATTTAACCACCCTTTATATAAAGACATTCTGTAACGTATTCATTGTTTTGTAAAAATAAAATAAATAGGTAAAAATGTAAAAAGTAAATAAGTAAAAATGTAGTGTATGAATTTAGATATTCCAGAGATAGCAGGAAATCTTCATGGTATAGGAAAAGGTGAATTGTTTTACTCCAAATTTAACGGGAGCGGGCCACGGGCAGTAATGAACATATCAAAACTAGATCGATTTAAACATTTTTAAGTGACATAGGCTATACATTTTATACCTGTGCGAAGCCGGAGCGGGCCGCTATGTTTTTATAAACAACGTTTACAGTTTTTCTGTAGTGTATTTAGTATCAGCATTGCACCCGTGCAAAGCCGGGACGAGTCGCTAGTATATATATAAATAAAAGCTTTAACTTGTATAATGATAATTGAATGTTGTATGTTGCTTTATTTTTTTTATTATTAGTTTTATATTATTTCTATTAGTAAGATCTTGTTAATATAAGCATAGGCTTAGGCTTACAAATTCAACGGGTTGGTTCAGAATAAAGAATTATCACAAATTTTTCCGCAAAAAAAAAAAAAAAAAATGTTTATCTTAATGATTCCCTGTCCTACATCATAATCCTAAAAATTGTTAGAATAATTTTTGCTCTATGGCAAATCTATATATAAATGACGGTATAGTAATATTAATTTGAATAGTCATTCCGATAATTCAAGTGTGTATTGATTTGATGTTTTATTTAGTTGTTATCATATTCGTTTAATTGTTGATCTCATTTAATAGCATATTTTTGTATTTTTTAAACACTTAGTATATTTTAGTATATTTTTTTCAACAAATTTTGGAAAAAAAGGTATATATCTATGATTTTGCTTTTTTTTTTATTTTTTTTTTTTTTTTTTTTTTTTTTTTTTTTCCTTTGAATAAATTTATACATCCTTCTACAAAAACATCTTGTACATTTTATAATATCGATAAAGGAATAAAATTAATTTAAGAGTACAATTTCTTTAAATTATAAATAATTACAAAATTAGATCTATGAAGAAGTTATCGTGAATAATAATTTCTTTATTTAATAAAAAGGCGTTTATTGATAGTGCGGTAAGTCAGCTGGTCGGATCCTTTTTAGACGTCGTCTTGTAGTTAGCTCAAGTATGGGTAAGTTACTCATCTCGTTGTTTGAATGTGACAGGATTCTGGTGTGGTAACTTCTACTGACTGCTACTATTTCTTCTTTAACGGTGTGGATTTTGAGATCTCTGTTAATAAGATAGAAATCAATAAGATCTGGCACTTTGCGCTGGTCTGTTGGCCAGTAGGTAGGCTCGCCTGTTGAAATATATTTTTCATTATTGGTATTAATTGTTTCTAGAAGAGTTTTAGCTTTTTTGTTGGTAAGCCTTGAGCCCCAGGCTATGTGTTTTGCATTAAAGTCACCAGCAGCAATAAATCTTGGCCCTAAAGATTTAAAGTTTGTGTTATATTGAGCTGATCAGACATTGTGTCGAGGCGGACTGTACAATGCTGAAATTGTTAGGGACCCATTTTTATCTTGCACATGAATATTAGTCGCTTGAATATAATCTTGCCTAAAATGTTCAACTTCATAGTATTTAATTTTATTTTTAATTATAATAGCTGAACCCCCATGCCCTGTGCCGTCTGGGTGATTTGTATTATATAAAGTATAGCCTGTTATCTTCAGGAAATGTTTAGATGTAAAATGTGTTTCTGAAATAAGTGCCAGATCAATATTATTTTCATAAAGGAAGTGCTTTAGTTCTAGTATTTGTTGACTCAGCCCGTTAGCATTCCAGAATATAATTCGTAGTGTATCTGAGCACATATCTACGAATTTGTCTTGGATACTAAAAGTGTCACTATATTGAGTATAGCTGACATTCGTTGCATCAATTGCTTCATCATAAGTTTTAGCTCTTGCATGTCATTTTGTTCATGTGAAATTGGGTTGGATGGTAAGGAGTTGTTAGTGGAATCTATGTTAAGTGGTAAGTGATTTGAAGATGGAAGAGTGGGTTGTGTTTCGGGTTAAATAAGTTGGGAAGGGATGGTTTGGTTAATTGGATATGGTGTATTAGACTTATTGCCACCAACAATTTGAGCAAAACTTATTGAGGGGGTCACCCTAATACGAGTACTTGGAGGGGGAGAGACCCGCGCATCTACATTTTTATTTGGTAATACTTTCTCGCGAAGCTTGGGGAAACGTTTAACTTTAAGTGCTTTATAAACTTCGCAGCCTTTATAGTTAGCAGTGTGGTTACCACTGCATAGGGCACATTTGGTCTGACCTTGGTCGAAAGTTAGAGTGCAGTTTACTGTTGTATGGGAACCAGCGCATTTAACACAGACTAGATCTCTAGTGCAATGGTTTTTGGTATGCCCATACTTCTGACAATTTGCACATTGGGATAGTGTGCGTTTAATATGAGGTGGCTCGAATGAAATTTTTGTCTGAAGAAGATGTGAAATTTTATATACATCTTTATTGTTTTCTTCGCTTTGAAGTTCAATTGAAAATAAAGGAAGGGGCACCTTTGTGGTTCGTTGTTGAATATTATAAATATGTTTAACATTGTGACCTAGCTCTTGAAGTTCAGCTTTAATTTCTTCAATATCAGCTGAAGGATGCATATTTCGTAAAATGACTTTGAAGTTTCTATCTTCCTTAGCTTTATACGTATAGTATTTGGTTTCTTTCTGTTTCAACATATTTATAATATTTTTATAGAAAGTAGAATGTGTGCCCTCTACTCTTACTTCGTTGTTAGCTAACGCTTTTAATTCAAAGAAGGTACATCGTCGTTGTTGTTATTGTTGTTGACGTACTGTATATTAATATGAGGTGATTTTTAAATTGGCGTGACCAATGAGGATGTAGATGACGTGATCGAGGCAGTTGATGTGAATACTGTTGTTGTTATTTGCACTGAAGGTGTCGATGTTGTATATCCACTTTGTGTTGTAATTGTTGTTGTAGAAGCTATTATTGGTTCGATGGGAGGCAGTGGAGTAGTCGGTGTGATGCATTGAGCACTCCATGAGATGTTGGAGTTTGATGAATGGTTTTTGTTGTTGCATGGCGATACAAATGAGAAATATGCATTTCTCGCAGCCACTGATTTATTTTGGGTTTGTTGATGAGCTTCTCTCATCATTTTTTATTAATTGTTCTTGTTTTTTATTATATTGTTTTTTTGTTTTTGTTTTGCAGTAAAAGGCAATGTTTTTAATTATGCACTTTAACTTTTAAGTATTTAATTTTTGTAAATTTATTTACTGATTTTAAAGCGAAAGCACGGAGCGATTGAAAAAACACGTCTGTGTCGCAATTAATAATTAATGAACAATCGATTGTTCTGTATATTCAACTAATCAATTAGTTCAAGAATCAAGAATTGATTAATCTACTGATTATTTCATAGATAATCACGTAGTTGATAGAGGACAGTCTCGGCATTAGTTAGCAAGCGTGATAAAAAAACTTTTTCCAGGTGAGAAAAAAAAGGTGTTTACTTTTTATCTGTTTAAAGTTATACTAAGATTATGAAATATAATAAAATCCAAAAATTAAATAAAACAAGAAAATTACCTTCCACGACTGGGTGTTGAGGTCGTTCAATGCTTCGATAAGGTTCAAAAGCATTTCAACTTTCCAACTCGCGCACCTAGGAAGGAATACGTGGATGATTTCCGTCGAGGGAATGTTCTCTCCGGTAAGTGTGGTTAGGATTGGGTATACAATAGGTAATAGTGTAATTTCTAATGACTGCTTAACTACATTATATAATTATATTAGTTCTTTTTTTTTTTTTTTTTTTTTATTATTTTTTTTTTTTTTTTTTTTTTTTTTTTTTTTTTTTTTTTATTTTCTTTTTTTAATTAAATATAAAAAAAAAATATAAAAAAGGTGTTTTTTTTTTTTTTTTTTTTTTTTCGTCTTCATTACAAAAACAAAACAAAAAAAAAACCCCCATTTAATTACTTTTTTTAGTTTTAAAAAACACTCCGCACAAAAAAACCCCCTTTTTAACCCCTCTAAATGGGGACTTATATTTGCACTTTTTCCTTTATTTATAAAAAAAAATTTAAAAAAAATTTAGGCCTAAATGTGGCCCCCGCCTTCCGCCCGCCCAACCGGGGGGGGTTGCCTGTTTTTTAGGGGGCCCCTGATTGGCGTTGTTAATTTAGGGGCCCCCTCGGAAAACTCAGTACGGGTGCTAGCTCCAGTCTCACGCTCGGAATTGGTTACCCGACGAGATCGTGGGTCCGCGGAAACCATCGATCGGGTTCTTGCGTGAGGACACTCATGGTGATGGTATCGCTGACGTTGACGTTGATGCTGTTGCTGATGTCGATGCTGTTGCCGATGCTGCTGCTGACGTTGATGATGTCGCTGCGGATGTCGATGATGTTGTTGGTTACGAGCCGTTGTTGTAGTGAGTGGTTCAGCGTGCAACATCGTGTGATGCAAATCGCCGCACCGGAGGCATACCTTTCGGGATGAGCACCGCTCCACAGTGTGAGACCTCGCTAAACAATTGGAGCAATATCCATGCTTCCGCACTACCTGTCGACGACGTAGCACTGACATCTCCTCAAAAAGTTTGCAAAAACGGATGGCGTGCGTTTGTTTGCAAAGCTTGCAGCGGTACCAGGAACTGTTTCGACAACAAAAAAATAAATTATTAAAAAAAATCGTTTTGAATGGCGCGTTGTTAGCATATGGGGTTGTTAGAGTCTTCAATGGATAGGGTTAGTGGAATGAGCTTAGAGTAATGTGTATTGTGCTTAGTGTCGTTCTTGAGAAGCAAAATGAGTTAAACAAAATACTAATAGAGTAAATCCAAATGAAATTTACCTAAAAATCTCTCAGTATCGCAGATTTAGCCGATATATACCTCAATCGATAGATTATGTCAAGACAAATCGCAGAACATCGTTGTTTTTACAGCAACACAAAGATGTAAAATTTTGAGTATTTTCTTAGGTGGAACATTTTTTAAAAATTCCATAACTTTGGAACGGAGTAATGGATTTTGATGCTTTTTTTTATTTTGCTCGTTGTAAAAGATCATATTTTTTTCTGCCATTTTCAAAATAATTTTAAAAAATGAACAAAACTGTCTTTTTTTGAGCATTAAAGAAAAATTGCGATTTTTCTAAAAAAAGCAAATTACGTAGGCTAGTTTTTTTTTCAAATATATTTTAAAAAATTTCGTGGATTCATTAGCTTTCAGGAACATAAAAAAAAAAATGTTGTTATTTCCAACGGGTTCCTGAGTTATTCAAGTTTTTGTAATAGCCACCTCAGGCTTTTGTAATGAAGGTCTAATACAAAATCCAATAAAAGTGATGACATACGAATGTAGCTTATATTGCTGTTGCTCCCAACACTAGCAAACGTTTTTTACTATCGATTTTGGACCACCACAATTATGGATGAGAGCACTAATTTAATCGATTACAAATCATTTGACACAAAACAGCTGATTTACCTAAAAATTTTATTAATTCGAAAGAAAGTACACAGAAAGTGAAAATTTTTCGTTGTAAAACTGCATATTTGTCGTTCGTGCTGTACTGCATTGTACAAAAAAGTAAACAACGAGGAAGAGCCCAACAACGTCGGCGATAATAAAGATCCTGATTTCAAGGTTTTCGAAAAAAAAAAAGTTCAAGTAAAAATTTGCAAAAGGAAAAGAAATGTTTGGAGTCGACTCTTTTTGTCGATAATCTTAGCTCTGCATTGGCCAAAACAAAGAATGCTAAGGAAATAATTAAGCTGCTGACAACAATTCCGAATGATTGGTCGATTTACAGAATCTGCAAAACGTTTTCAGTCTCGCGCTATTTAGCTTTTAAGTCTAAGAAAACTAAAGAAGATCATGGATTTGCCTGCGAGCCTGCAAAAAAGATTGGAAATAAACTTTACAATCTACTGTGGAAAAGGTGAAAAGCTACTACTTGATGGATGAAAAACTCCAAAATCGATAGTAAAAAACGTTTGCTAGTGTTGGGAGCAACAGCAATATAAGCTACATTCGTATGTCATCACTTTTATTGGATTTTGTATTAGACCTTCTTACAAAATGACCGAGGTGCTATTACAAAAACTTGAATAACTCGGGAACCCGTTGGAAATAACAACATTTTTTTTATGTTCCTGATAGCTAATGAATCCACGAATTTTTACAAATATATATGAAAAAAAACTAGCCTACGTAATTCGCGAAAAATCGTAATTTTTCTTTAATGCTCAAAAAAGACAGTTTTTTTTCATTTTAAAATTATTTTGAAAATGGCAGAAAAAAATATGATCTTTTACGAGCAAAATAAAAAAAACATCAAAAACCATTACTCCGTTCCAAAGTTATGGAATTTTAAAAAATGTTCCACCTAAGAAAATACTCAAAATTTACAACTTTGTGTTGCTGTAAAAACAACAACAACAACAATTTCTCAAAAATTCTTTCTGTTCGCGATTTGTCTTGACATAATCTATCGATTGAGGTATATATCGACTAAATCTGCGACACTGAGATTTTTTTTAGGTAAATTTCATTTGGATTTACTCAATATATGAGGCTATTCATGTTGAGATGAGAGCACCAGAGCGTCACGACCGGTCTGGTAATGATGCCTTGCTGGGTTCGCACTTCAGCTACTCGAATCCTGCCATCAACTCCAGTGATAGGGTTAACCACTCGTCCAAGACGCCACTCTGTAGGGGAGAGATGATCCTCTTTAATGACCACTAAATCATTTTTTTCCAGATCCCGCTGCGGATTCTGCCATTTGTAACGACGGTGCAGCTCATGCAAGTACTCTCGTTTCCAACGCTGACTGAATTGGTGGTGCAAAGCCTTCACTTTCTTCCATCGATTGATGAGGGAAATATCCTGCTTATCTGGCTCAGGCACAGATATCATTGGGAGTCTTCTCAAGAAATGACTGGGTGTTAAGGGGAGCAATTGTTCAGGGTCATCACTCATGGGGGATAGAGGACGAGAGTTGAGAACGGCTTCGATGCGAGCGAGTAAAGTGGAGAACTCTTCGAAAGAGAATTTATGTGCGGTGTTCGTAACCATCTTGAATAAGGTCTTAAAGCCTTTCACTGCAGCCTCCCATAGGCCACCCATATAGAGCGCAGGGGGTATAAAACACCACTGAACCCATGAGTGCTATACTTTTGAACGACTTCCGCTATGGAGACTTTCAGTAAGTGAGCGAATTCCTTTTTGAGTACATTACTCGCACCGAGAAAATTTCTTCCATTGTCGGAAAAAACCTTTTTGGGAGACCGCGTCTGCTGACAAATCGAGAGAACGCAGCATGAAAAGCTTCCGTGGTAAGATCACTGACGGTTTCTAGATGTACAGATTTAGTGGAGAAACATACAAACACGGAGACATAGCCCTTTATTATAGGACTTCGTTTAAGAGAGCTAGCCTTTAGCTGAAACGGTCCAGCAAAATCCACTCCTGTATAGGTAAATGGGGGAGTACGTTGTGCGTTCTGAAGGTAAAGCGGCCATTATTTGTGAATGCATCTTTTGTCGGTGAATGGTACAAACTTTACATCTAGATATGCAAGCTTTAATTTTGGGTTTGAGTTTTGGGATATACAGTTCTTGACGTACAGCATTGAGTAACAGCTGATTCTCTGCATGTAAGAGCGTAATATGCATGAAGTCTATTATTAAGGTTGAGAAACGACTTTTAGGGTGGAGAATTACTGGGTGACGGGCATTGTAGCTTAACTCAGAGTTGGCCAGTCTACTATTAGCCCGCAAAATGCCTTCTTTGTCCAGAAATGGATTTAGCGACAAAATCGAGCTTTTTCTGGATACGACTTTGGAGTTAAGTAACTGTTCTACCTCCTCCTGGTAGAACTGACGTTGAGACGCTCGAATAAGTACCCACTTAGCGCTTCTAAGCTCATGATGAGATAGAGTAAGCTCAGTGGGAAAACTTCGCTTTAATGATCGCTGTGAAAATCTTACAATATAAGCCACTACCCTGAGAGCGCGGGTGTAAGCAGAGAAGCGATCCAGTATGTCCTCATCTGGCGTTGCTATGTGAAGCACCGAAATATTCCGAGTTTCTGGGGGTACTTCAACGGTGGACTGCGTTGAGGGCCAGTCTTCGGGTGGCTTTAGAAGCCAAGCAGGTCCGTTCCACCAAAGTGAATTGGACTGAAGCTCTTGAGCAGAGCAGCCTCGGGTTCCCAAATCGGCGGGATTGTCTTTGGAACCCACATGCTTCCACGGAGTATTGGCGACATTGGAGAGGATGAGAGACACTCGGTTAGCTACATATGTTTTCCAAATATGTGGCGGTTTCTCCAACCAAGAGAGAACAATATTCGAGTCAGACCAGAGAACTATTTTCGGCTTATTGAGTTGAGACCTGGCAAGTATGTGTTTAATAAGCCTTGAAAGAAGCACGGCCCCACAGAGTTCTAAGCGTGGCAGGCTGATTGTATGCAACGGGGCTACCTTGCTCTTTGCGACTAACAGTTTAGATGACACCTGCCCCGAACGAGTGTCAGAGCGTATATACACTGCTGCGCAGAACGCCTTTTCTGATGCGTCACAAAAGCCATGAATTTGAGTTTCTTGAGTGGGAGAGAAGTTAATCCAACGGGGAATTTGAATAGATTCAATAGCTGTCAAGTTGGTGAGAAAACTGTTCCACTTAAGCAATGACAGTGGCTTCACTGTTTCGTCCCAATCACTGCCTTCTAGCCACAATTGCTGCAGTAAAATTTTTTGCGACCACAATTACAGGGGTGAGCCAACCAGCCGGGTCGAATAGAGCGGAGACATAAGATAAGATCTGACGCTTTGTTATGGAGACCGTGGGAGCGAGTATACTCTTTGAATATGAAAATGTGTCAGTGTGAGCATTCCAGTTTAGACCTAAAGTCTTAGTAGAGCTAAAATCAGGGAGCTTGAGAAAATTTGAGTCATATAAATCTCCTGAGGGGATGTCCTTTAAGAGGCCAAAATGGTTACCAGTAATTTTTTTGAGTTTGAACCCAGCACTTTCCATCATCTAAGGTATGAGCACCAGAGAGTACGACGTCATCGACATAGGTTTCGTTCTTGAGAAAAGAAAGCTGCACGTGAATGGGTTACTTGACATTCTTGGGATAATTGATGGAGCGTTCGTATAGCCATATATAAAAGCACAGTTCACTCCAAATGTGACTGTGTTGAGCGAGTAATCTTTAATTGTTGCATCTCTTGTGGGTTGAAACAGAATGCGTTGAAATTGGCGGTCATCGGGATGTACCAATATTTGTCGGTACATTTTCTCAATATCACCGGTAAACACAAATTTGTAGAACCGCCAATTGAGCACTACGTTAAGCAAATCATTTTGTAGGGTGGGGCCAGTGTACAACACATCATTCAACGATTTACCATTTTGGGTACGCTTTGAAGCATTAAACACAACTCTGATTTTGGTCGATCTGCTTTGGGGCTTTAAGACAGCGTGATGTGGAAGATAATATGAAGAGTAACTATTTTCTTTTGGTATTTCTTCATGAGTCGTTTCGGTCATATGGTCTAGGGAAAGATACTCTTGTAGAACAGCGTTATACAGCCGGAATGTCCTCCACCTCCCAAAACCGTCTTAACACCGAACTTAGATCAGTGTCCTCATCTCTTGACGACAGAGTAGCAAAAGCAGATATCGTATGAGAGAGGGGGCCACTTAGTATCCATCCAAAGATCGTTTCCTGGGCCAGCAGTGAACCATTCACTTGAGTTTGCGTACCACTGAGCATAATTTGAGGAATGAGGTCGCTGCCTATAATGAGATCAACTTGAGCTGTACGATAAAAGTTAGGATCTGCCAAGTCCAGTTTTAAGAGACTTCCGATTGATGGCCTTTTGATAGAGACAGAGGGTATAAAGTTTGCCAATTTTTGTAAGACAATGGCTTCAGTTGGGATGTGTATCTTTTGGGCTTTATTTGTAAGACTGAGTTGACACACCTTCGTGGATCGATCAAGAACTCTGCCTCCTACCCCAGAAATGTGTGTGCACTCATGACGAGTAGGCAGAGACAATCTTTGTTGAACCTTTGTAGAGATAAAGGTTCTCTGGGACCCCTGATCGATAAGAGCCCGAAGGATAAAAAATTTCGCCCTTTTGGATAACACGTACAAGAGCAGTGGGTAGCACAACTGATTGATCGCTAGATGCATGAAGAAGACATGTTGAATTGTCTTCTATGGGGTTGTCGTCTATAGGGTTCTGAGCCTCTCGAAAATATCCTTCAGTCTGAGCGACCACGCCCGCTGCACGAGAAGTAGACGCTTGTGGTTCTCTTGTATTGAGATTTTGGGGCCCGAAGTGTAGTAAAGTGTGATGACGGTTGTGACAGTGCCTACAAGTGTATGCGCTACCGCAATCCTTTATCTGATGAGAGGACGCGAGACAATTAAGGCACATCTTTCCCTTTTTTACAAAATTCGATCGAGCTGAAGGTATCAGTGCGAGAAAACTGGGACAATCTTTGAGTGGGTGAGCTTGCTTACAATACTGACACTAACAGTATTTTCAGCAGCGTGTAATGAGACCTGCGACTGGTTTCGCCATTGAGATTTTTGTGTCAACCTCGGGTTTCGTACTCCGGACACTCTCTCGAGCACTTCAATACGTTTTGTGAGAAACTCGTTCATCTGTGACCACTTAGGAAGATCTTTTCGAGATTCTAAAGACTGTTCCCACAAAGCAAGACTTTCTTCGGGTAATCTGGAGGAACACAAATGTGTTAAGATGGGATCCCAATCCCCCGTCGAAACACCCTGTGCATTCAGAACTGCGAGACTATCCGTAACCGTACATTGTATTCTACTGATGGCTTCAAATGTTTCATTCTGAGCTTGGGGAATACTAAACAACTTTTTAACTTGAATGTCGACCATTAAACGTTTATTTTCATAGCGAGATCGAAGGGCTTCCCAGGCAAGAGAAAAATTTTCGTTACACAACGGGAATCGTTTTACTATTACACCTGCATGGCCACGGGTTTTATTGCAGAGATGGTAAAGTTTTTGCACTGGTGTTAAACCAGGGTGGTTGCCATAGATGGCTGTGAACATATCTCTGAATGCAGGCCAGCTTTCATAAGTGCCAGAAAAAACTTCAGTGTCACAAGGAGGCAATTTTATATATGATTGCACTGTTGATTGTGTTATGAACTGAGCAGTCGGTGGTATTGCAGGCTGAATCGCGGAAGTTACTGTGTGAGGTGTTATGGGTTGTGTTTCACGTTGAGTTTCGGGTAGTGTTGTTGCTTGGGGGTATATTAGAGTAGAGCTCGGGGCAGTAGTTATGTTAGTTGAGCGAGCTGCTTGCTTTTGCATCTTTAAAATATCGCTCATGTGGCCCCTTGTGGCATAATATAAATCTTGTGTTTTCCTAAATTCAAGTCTCGCGCTTTCTTTTTGCTCAAGTGTGTAGTCATCCGATACAATGACATTTGAAAAAGCCAACACAACCGCATTCCAGGCTAAAGTCAGGTCGAAGTTTCAGACCTCTACCTCGCTTTCTGTTTGATCACCATCAAAGGCTTCAAACATGGAGCATGAAGTGAGAACAATTTCTACTTTTACTTTAAAATCTTTGAATGGGTCCATTTTAAAAGTTGAGTTTGAATATGTAGATAAAAAATGGTATTATTAATATAAAAAGTTTTTGTTTTTGTAAATGTTCAAGGTAGGGTATTACGAGAGAGCTCTTAAATAAGAATACGTATAAAACGATTCTATAAATATTTTAATTAAAATTAATGTAATATAAAAATTTTTTTTTTTATACCCGTCACACACAGTGTGGAGGGTATTATCATTTTGTCAGAAAGTTTGTAACGCATTAAAGGAGACTTCTTAGACCCAATAAAGTATATATATTCTTGATCAGCACGACGAGACGAGTCGATCTAGCCATGTCCGTCTGTCTGTCCGTCCGTCTGTCTGTCTGTCTGTCTGTCTGTCTGTCCGTCTGTCTGTCTGTATTTATGCGGTTCATTCGCTTAGTTTTAAAGATATTGACCTGAAACTCGGAACTTAAGCTTTTCTCAGTCCTAAGCAGCTCAAGTGTTAAAATCAAAGTGCCACGCCCATTTTAAGGTGTAGCCCCCATACAAATTTACCGTTTTTTTCGGATTTTTTGTATGAAAATAGCAATTATTTATGAATGTAGTCACTCCAAGTTGGGTAAAAATACTTCTTAGGTCATCCAATGTCAAATCCAATCTGCCACGCCCATTTTTAGCTATAGCCCCCATACAAACTTACCGCCCATTTTCGAATTTTATATGAGAATAGCTATTATTTACGAATGTAGTCACACCAAGTTGGGTCAAAAATACTTCTAATGTCATCCAATGTCAAATCCAAGCTGCCACGCCCATTTTTAACTATAGCCCCCATACAAATTTAAGGCCCGTTTTCGAATTTTTGTATAAAAATAGGTATTATTTATGAGACTATTCACTCAAATTTATGTAAAAACATTTCTATTAATGATATCCAAAACAAAACCAAGGTGCCACGCCTATTTTTAGCTATAGTTCCCACACAAACTTTTCGATTATTTTCCACCAAATGTATGAAAAAGTAATTATTTTCGAATATATATTTATAAATGTATATACATCCACTGATGATCACACTAAACTATTCAAATATTCGTGTGACGGGTATTTAAGCTTCGGTTCCACCGAAGTTAACGTTTTTACTTGTTTTTTTTGTTTTATATTCCTTTTATTTTAAGAGTTGAAGCACCCTATATCTGAATTCAACAATGTAACGTAAGAAAACTGTCGTACAAAAAAAGAGAAACGACAATAGAGCTGATTATGGAAAATCAAACAATAAAGAGAGAGGAAGGAGAAAAAAAAATCGACGCGTAGTTATAGCGCGAAAATTTCTTTATATATTTGAGTATATTTAAATATGTGTATATTTTAATGTGTATATGTTGATATGTGTATATTTTAATGTGTATATGTTAATATGTGTATATTTTAATGTGTATATGTTGATATGTGTATATTTTAATGTGTATATGTAAATATGTGTATATTTTAAGTGTATACGTTGATATGTGTATATTTTAATGTGGATATGTTAATATGTGTACTTTTGTTTATATTTGTGAGATTTTCGAAAATTTTTTTGGCGCGCAAATTTTTATATCTGTGTATATTTAAATATATGTATGTATGTACAGGGTCCGCCATCTAACATTTTTTTTTTGAACTAGTGGTTATTTCGAGTGTGGCAACACTGATGTCACATCTGATTGTACAGAAAGTTAGTTTTATCCTTCCGCTGAACGAAAATGGTTGTGTATACGATTGAGGAACGCGCTTGGCCGAAGACCCGGAATTTTACCAAAAAATCATCTTTTCCGACGAAGCTCATTTCCATCTTGGCGGCTACGTCAATAAGCAAAATTGTCGTATTTGGGGGACGGAAAACCCGCACGTGATCGAAGAGAAGCCAATGCATCCTCAGAGAGTTACTGTTTGGTGCGGATTTTGGGCCTGCGGCATCATTGGCCCATTTTTCTTCGAAAATGCGGCAGGAGCCGCCGTTACGGTCAATGGCGAACGCTACCGCGCCATGTTAACGGATTGGTTCTTCCCGGAAATCGAAGACGAGGACTTGGACAACATTTGGTTCCAGCAAGACGGCGCACCGTGCCATACAGCCAACGTTACGATCGATCTTGTGTTTTGTTTTTATTGCATTTAAAAAAAACAAAGTTACGTGGCGGACCCTGTATATTTAAAATATGTGTACTTTTGGATGTGTGTATTTTGTGTATAATGTGTATATTTTTTTTTTTTTTTTTAAATATGTGTAATTAATATTTGTGTGAGTAAGCAATAAAACAAAAAATTTTTTTTTTTTTTTTTTTTAAGAAAAAAATTAAATGGTCACCCATTTATTGCATGTGATAGCTACTCAGAATAGAAATTTTAATGTACAATGTATTTGTTATTAGTGATGTATGTATTCAGCAATATTGTATTCGATGTGGGAGTGTGATAACCCAAGTCGGTGCAGTTTGAATGTGTGTTTGTATTTTATAACCTGGTGTAACCTTTGCACCAAATAGTTGATTAAAAAAATAATATTATAACTGACCTTTTTCTTTTGTTTTTTTTTTTTTTGACGAGTATTTATGTGGATATTTTTATTTAACTTTGTTGTTTTTGTTATTTTGTTTCCGACGCGACGTAGGCCAATGCAGATGTAGTAGCAGCACAGTGTGGTGTATAGTACGAAGCTAAGAAAAAAAATTTTTTCCCAATGTGCCGCACTGCGAGTTTTCACTAAAACCCGACGGTTTTATATATTGTAATTATTAGTTTTATTTATATATTTATTTATTTTTAAAAGTAATAATTTTTGGCGTTCCTAATATATATATATATATATATTTTTTTTTTTTTTTTTTTAACTTTTTGCCTCACTGTTGCACTGTCAATGCAAGAGTATGTATGGGTACCAAAGAGAAATAGAGAGAATGTTTGTCTGTAAATGTTTGTTTTTGCTTTTTTTTTTTAGTCACTGTCCCATTTGCATCACCAACACTTTCACAATTTTGTCGACTTGTCTTTGTTAAACTTTTTTTTTTTTTTTTTGTTTGTTTGTTCTGATTATTCTCATTTTCTTAATTTTTTTTTACAAATAAATAAATTCGCGTTACCTTGCAGCTGACATTGTACTTTTCGAATATACATATGTGTGTGTTGAACTTTAAGTTTCTCTGTTTTTAAAACAGAAAAAAAGCTAAAACTGGCGTTAATGCCCGCGCAATTTAAAACTTATGTTGGGAGAGAAAAATAGATTTTTATCTTTAGATTTTTAATTTAAAAAAACCATGTTTGTAATTTCCAAAATTATTTTCAGAAATTAAATTTATAAAAAATTTTTATTTTTTTTTTCTTTTTCTTTTTAAATTTAGAAATAAAATAAAAATTTTTTTTTAATTAAACTTTTTTTAATTACTTAATAAAAAAAAAAAAAAAAATGTTAACCGCTTTCTATTCGAATCTTAAATTTAAATTTAGGGTTACTTAAATTCATTTTAATTCAATATAAAAAACTTAAAAAACTTAATGTTAAATGGGGGGTCTAAAAAATCAAAAAATAAAAATTAATTAAAAAAGAAGTTTTAAAAGAAAGGTAGAATTTAAAAAAAAAAAACCCATATCCGTAAGTATATCCTTTGTCAAAAAATGCAGACTTGCTATTAACTAATAAAAACTAAGACTTCTAAAACAAATAGGGGAATAAATTAAAAAAAAATTTTTTTAAAATAAAAAAATATAATTTATTATATTTTTATAAAATTAAAGAAAATTTAAAACCTTTCTATTTCCTTTTAAAAGCAACTTGCTATTAAAAAAACTAAGACTTCTAAAACAAATAGGGAAGAAATAGAATCCAGTCCTTCCGAATCAACTTCCGATCCAAATTTTGAATTTAGATCATAATCAGATGCATGTTCATCTGAAATCGAATTAATTGAAATGAGTATTCAAAGAACTGTTGCTACACATAAATTTTGCTGTATAGTGTATGTTCATCTAAATCGCAATCTAATAGTAGGGCCAGAAAATGCTCGAACGGAAGCTTACACTATAACAAAACTTTTTTATACCAAGCGGTAATCGATGCTGTCGGAATCACATAATTAGAAATACATTTTTTGCAGACGATGTTAAGAATTTAAAAGTGTATTCAAATACGACTTTTCTCACTTTAAGAGAATTAAATAATGTTATGAATACCATTAAATGTGACTCAACATTATTTAATAAATTCAGTGAATATGGTCTTTCGGAAAAATAAATTTTTGCCTTTACAGGACTATCTTGGGATGATTTTCTTTGACTTAAGGCACGATGATTTCACTAAGAAACTGTGAATCAAAATCGGCAATTCACAGCTTGGTAGGATTTCTTTTGAAAATGAGTACTGGAAATTCGAACACAATAATTGCTTCCATTTCCATGAGCAAAGAAATCAGATTACTGCCATAGTGTAATAAAATCGTTAGAAAACGATATTTTGCCAACACTTTAAATAGAAATGACATTATTAAAAACCATACCACTCCAAATGACAAAACAGTTATTTAACTGCAGAAACAACTTATTTTTGATTTGCAACGGTACTTATGCCAGACACCAAAAGAGAAGTAATAATGAGTACCAAGCAAAATCATTTTCGGTTCAAAAGAAAACTCCTCTTTGTAAGCCATTTACAATATCTCCACAACTGATGGAAACTAATATTTATTTTGGTATCTTTTATAATTTATTTTTTTTTAATTTAAAATTTAAAAAAAAAATAAAAAAAAAAAAAATAAAAAAAAAAAAAACGAAATAAAAAAAAAACAAAAAGTTTCGAAAAAAAAAAGGTTAACTTTGAAAAAAAACATTACAACTCTGACGTAATAAAGGTTTTGGTTTTTTTTATGTTTTTGCATTTAATTTGCAAAAGAAAAAAAAAAAAGAAAAAATAAGAAAAAAAGGGGGCCTGCAAACCTTCGAGGAAAAATATTAAAAATAAAAAAAAAATTAAAAAATAAAAATTAATTATTTTATTAAAGTAAAATTTATTTAAGAGGAAAAAAAAAAATAAGTAAAAAGGGTGGACATATCTTGGAAAAAATCCAAAACGAGGAAAACAAGAGGGCAAAGGAAAAAAAAAAAAAAAAAAAAAAAAAAAAAAAAAAAAACAGTTTAGACTAAAAAAGGCCGCGGTAGGCTTCGAGAAAATGAATAAAAGGCATATTAGATCTGAAAAGAATAAAAAAGTCAAGCCGGTCAGTTACAAAATCGGGACAAACAAAAATTAAAAGTTTAAAAAAAAAAAAAAAAAAAAAAAAAAAAAAGACAAAGGACAAAGGACACTTTCTAATAAAATAATTTAAAAAAAAAAAAAAAAAAAAAAAAAAAAATAAAATAAAGAAAAATCAAACTGTTAAGTCCTAAGTGTTCATTGTGTTTAGCATTTGTTAAGCTAATTGTGGGCCATATGAGATAATAGCATATAGTGGGAAAATATATATATATATATATATATATATATATATATATATATAAAAAAAAAAATAAAATAAAAATATATATATATCAAATAAAATAATATATATTGAACAAATAAAAATAACATAAAATAATTCAAAGAATATTTATTAAAAAGTGAAAATAACAATACAAAAAAAAAAAAAACGAACATAATACCAAAAGACAAAACACATTAA